>SDVV010010102.1:0-16401 GCA_016164225.1 Gammarus roeselii
TATGGAAAATAATTCAAATCAATTTAATATGAATCTTCTTTTTCTGTTCACATGCAAATTGATTCAAATCGATTTGATGCTATTTCTCTTTTGTTGTTCACATGTTGAGTGATCCAAATCAATGTAATGGGAATCTTTTTTTCCTGTTCATATGCTAAGTGATTAAAATAAATGCAATGTAAATCTTCTTCTTCTTCTAATCATATACTCATTATTTCAAATCAATGTAGAGTGAATCTTCCTTTTCTGATCACATGCTGAGTGGTTTGAATCAATAAAATAAAAAATGTTCACGTCAGTACATTGTTTAATCATTTTGAATGTTTTTATTCCCGATATAAAATATAATGGTAATGTACCGCGATACATGTATCGCCGATACATGTATCGGGTACCGGTATCGCCTTGAGAATTTGTAAAGTATCGGGTACCGGTATCGCCTTATATGATTTTGATGTACCGCAGTACCGGTATCGCCTTAGCAATTTTTTGTACCGATGCCCATCTCTGCTTACACCTTACTTACGCCATGCTCGCCACTTCTTCAACGAGGTGGTGATCGCAGCACGCTCCCTCCACTCTCCCGCAAGCCCTGCCGTCTCAACCATCCCTACCGCCAGGCAGCTCAGCACTGGTGCGACGGGACTTTTCTTTATACGTCCGGGACGGACGGCAGGGCTTGCGGGAGAGTGGAGGGAGCGTGCTGCGATCACCACCTCGTTGAAGAAGTGGCGTAATGCCTCCCCTGGAGCACCTCCTGTGGACGGATGCATCGGACGAAGCGTGGGGTACCGTATGCTGCAGCGACCAGCAGTCTTACGGCCGCTGGTCTCCCTTGGGAACGCAATCTACATATTATGGCGAAAGAATCGTTAGGCCATCATACACGCGCTGAGCGCACGAGCTCATTGGCACCACACCACAATTCGCATGATGTCCGACAACAGCGCGACAGTGGCCATGGTGAACCACATGGGCTCCAGCGAGGCCCCGTCACTGCAGAAGTTTGGAGCACAGCTCCTACAGATTCTCCAGCGCTACCACCTCTCTCTCCTCGCGACCTACCTTCCCGGTTCGCAGAACGTTTGGGCCGATCAGTTCGCACGTCTCCTACCGTACGGTAGAAACGGAATGGACGCTGACGCCTCAGCGCTTTTTCCACCTCTCTACCATGCGCGGGACCATGCACATCGACCTCTTCGCGCATCCGGCAAACCACAAGCTCCCACTATTTGCAGCTCCGTTTCCTCACACGCGAGCGGCTTTAGTGGATTCTCTCTAATGCGACTGGAATCAGTGGAAAGAAATATACCTCTTCCCTCCATACAACCTGACCCCCAAGTGCTCCGCAAACTTGAGACGTACCGCTACAGTGGCGTCCTTGTGGTCCCCGACCACCCCAACGCACTGTGGTGGCCCACGGTCGTCGCATCTTTCAATGAACTCTCGCTCGCCCTCGACGTGTCCCAGCGCATTGAAGGCAGGGAGGTCCCTCTAACATCAAGACCCTTCTCGCGTTATCTCGCATTCAATTTTTAAAAACGGTACTCACGATCAAATTCAATAGCTCGCTGGCGGACGCCCTAGTTAACACGCACAAGCAATCCACACAACGCTAATACCAAAGCGTCTGGACTTGTTCCCAAACGTGGCTACGCGCCAGGCAGGAGCAGTCCCTCAACCAGTCCACCCTCTTGAAGTTCCTGCACTACGCCGACAAGCATAAGCGAATCAACCCTCATACGGTTCTGGTCTACAAGAATGCGCTACACTCGCCCCTCATACATGGCTTTGGCGTCACGACCCGCGGGGCAAACTTTCAAGAACTGGCTATGGCCCAGTTTCACGAGAATCCGTCACAACGACGCTTCGTGCCGCAGTGGAAGCCGAGCCGGTGCTCGACATGCTCGCTTCTCCTCGCTTCAATACTCAGACGACGTCAGCTTGGGCATTCTTGCAGAAGACTGTTTCTCGTCACGCTCGCAGCAGGCAACAGGGTCTCTGAAATTGCAGTCATATCACGCACAGGACTCCATTACTCCACGAACCCTCCATGCGCTCATCCTGACCGCTGACAAGTTTCTGTACAAAAACCAGACCCTCGCCCACACGCCACCATTCATCTCTATCGCCTCACTACTGCCGGATGGCCGGACACACGGCTTGTGCCATATAACCACACTCAAAGCCTACATAGCACGATGTCCATCGCACAATGAGTTTTTGTTCATCCATCCTACTTCCGGCAAGCCTCTCAGGGCGTCATCGGTGGGGCACTACATCTGCCCGCTTATCAATGAGGCCACACCGCATGCCTTCACTAAATCTCACAATATCCGCAGGTTTGCCTGGTCTCTCGCATGGATGCGTGGAGTCCCGCTTCATGACATCATATCCAAGGCGTTTTGGTGGTCGCCCCACGCATTCGTACACAAATACCTCTTCACAGTAGAGAAGCCTAACCAGCCTTGCGTCTCCTTGGGAACGAGGTAGATAGTCCTTCTCGCCACATACGTTTCGAACACCGCATCTGCTGAGGCCAGCACCTCCTCTACGAAGCAAAGAGTACGAACTTCATTATCTTACCGTCGCGTGCAGCGACACACCACGCAAAGCTTTCAGGTTACGGATTACGAAATATGTATTTCCTTATCTTACTTGCAGTCCAACTCTGTTACTATAGGAGCTAGCTATTGTACACATAGTTGGCACTGGTATATTTGGAATTTATTGCCTACCAGAAGGTTCACCCACCCTCTCTGGAGGGCAATATGTATTGATTACGTACTTCTTTTTGGTCGCTCATGCTCACGGCCCGCATATTGTTTTTGGCCACGTCGTCAAGTATGTTCACTGCAGTTGCCACAACGCCTTATTTGTATTTACCCATACTTAAATATTATTTGGGTCCTCAAGTTCAGGGTCCGCATATTAGTTTGTCGATAGGACCTAGCTTTTCGCTGTGGTCGACAATTCTTGTATTCGCAATCAGTACAGTCATTACCACCATTTACACCTATGTGTTATCATTCCCTTACACGGCAAGCGCTTCTTTGGGAACACCCAGTTTAAGATGCAGTCAATCCCTCCAACTTCTGTGCTCTTCTGGCATCGGCCAGATTGCGCTACATGATGGTATTTTCGATGCAAAACCACATGGCTCTTACGAGTGGAAGAGAATATAACTTTTGTTATCTCGATACTCTCGATAAAAAGCTATTTCTCTGTAATGAGTAAGAGTCATATGGGGCCTCCTCCTCCCCCTGCTATCTTGACTACGCATCAACCTCTTCTCACGGAAAGCAACTTCGCTAGCCCTCATGAATGGTGGAGTAGCCCAACCCTCGCTTATATAGGAAAGGAGGGGGTTGGGGGTTCAGTCGGCTGACGGCTTAGCGCGCCACTCGCTACCTGGAGGACATTTAGACCAACAGGCCCCACGCGCCGCCAAGGGGCCAAAAGTATATTTTCCCTAAAAACTCGAGGACAGTCGAGAAAATTGAATGTTTCGAGATTCCCGAGTAAGGTTGAAGACACAAAGGTCTAAATCGGTCGAAAACTACGTTCAACGGATGTTATCAAGATTCTCTCGTAAAAACGTCTCTGTAATGTTTTCTCTTCAGGATTCGTTCGAATAAAAAGCAGAAGCGCAATGCAAAACCATATGGCTCCTACTCATTACACAGTAATAGCTTTTAAACGAGAGTACCGCGATAACATAAGTATATAATAATGCATCTGATAATCAAGTTTAATAATGCATCTGATAATCGAGTTTAAGAATGCCTCTGATAATCGAGTTTAAGAATGCCTCTGATAATCGAGTTTAAGAATGCATCTCATACTTGAGTTTAATAATATATCTGATAAATGAGTTTTATAATGCATCTGATAATTGAGTTAATGTGCTAGACATAAGATTGAACCCCCATAGCTGGACGATGGGAACAAACAATTTGATGATAATACTAATTATAAAAGCCAGCTGTACTGCTCACTAATATTCAATTATTAGTCGTTATATTACCAATTCAGAACTATAACTATTATGCTTAGATCAACATATTATGTAGTAGATTAGATTAGGGTGTTAAAGCTTTCTATTGCATATATTATGTTGTAACATTGTTCAATTAATTTTGTCGTGTTTTTATCATAATTGAATATATATACACGTTCACATCGCTCAAGGTTAAATTTAATTTGTGTTGGAGTACGGAGATGAGTACAAGAAACTTCTACCCGTCGGCCACCCTCCAGCTTGAGGGATGCGACTGTGTCAGAATATGAAGCAAAGGGTAGCGATAAGTGTTCGGTTTTGCTTCACTCTAAAACTGCTGCCAGTCTCCATTGAAATGCTATTGGGAATGTTTTTAGAAGTGATCCTCATGATCTGGCCATTTGCATCGAAACTGATCTAGGAAAACACAATACACAAAGTGATCTTACCTTGATCTTCAGGATCAACAAATTTGTGTTATTTTGACGATCAGTGCTTATTGAAAAATAGTATTAATGAACATCATACAACGTTCTGATAAATAATTTTTGGGATACGACGATATACTTGACGTTATATCAGTGCAACCTTTGGTTAACTTGGTTTACACATCTGTACAGTATTCGCATCCTCTATATGCGGATATGAGCATGATGACAAATTGTGGATGCGGATGTGAAGTATATTCGGATGCTCGCCGATGCGGATAATCAGCCCATCGCTACCAAGCCATAGTATAGTTCTTTGGAAAATAAATCATATTGACTTCTACTACTTACTCTAATTAGACACCATTCTACCGACAGAGCTTCGTCCAGTGAACATATGTCTTTTAGAAAATGGATACGTATTAAGCGTGATATTAGAAGATTTATTAGAAGGAAAGATGTCCCTTAACCATGATGTTCAGACGATATCTGCGTATTACAACATTCTAACGATATAATTTTGAAAGGACTGACGAACTTAATACAGACGCATTACAAATTGAGCAAATTTACCATAACATTCAAATATCTATGCACACATCCAAATGCGTAGTACTGTAATTTTTAATATCTATTGCTTGATAGAAATAACTAACCATTTCAATACAATAAATCTATACCCATCGAAATTGATTAAGAAGATATACTATTAATGGTGACACTGACCTGCAGGATGACAAGAGCATTCTCAGCACTGAGGTCGTCCGAGGGAAGACCCTCTGCTTTCCACTGCAGCAGCTCCCTCTCACTCGCAAGGAACCTGTACAGAGATGGAGCATTTCGTGAGGAGAGTGTCGGTTGACGAGGAGGCAAACTGCCCACAGTTGTAAGGTGAGAACATTGAGAATTGACACTGAGGTGCAATAGGTACAGCAGCAACAGGGCCCAATATTTTAACAGACCGCTCAACGGCGCCCAGCATATCCACAGGCCACCTAACAGTGCATGCCATATCCAAAGACCGCCCAACTGTGTCATCACATCCACAAGCCACCCAACAATGCGAATTATATCAACAGACCCCCACCAGTGACCATCATTCCCACAGACCGCCCAACAGTTCCCATCATATCCATAGACCGGCCAACAGTGCCAACATATACCCAGGCCAACAGTGCCCATCGTATATAGGCCACCCAACAATGCCCATCTTATCCAAAGACCGTCCAACAGTGCGCATCATATTCACAAATCGCCCAACAGCGCCATCATATTCACAGGCCAACAGTGTCCATCATATCCACAGACCTCCCAACAGCGCCATCATATCCACAGGCCAACAGTGTCCATCATATCCACAGACCTCCCAACAGCGTCATCATATCCACAGGCCAACAGTGCCCATCATATCCACATGCCGTCCAACAGCATCATCACATCCACAAGCCAACAGTGCCCATCATATCCATAGACCGCTTGACAGCACCCATCATGTCCACAAGACACCCAACAGTGCCCTCATATCCACGGACCGCCCAACAGTGTCCACCTACAACATGCCGCTCCAGTGCTCCCCAGTCACAGGTCGCCCACCAATGCTCGCCGCCCACAGGCCGTCCAAAAGTGACCAACTCTACTCACTTGGTGAGCTGGAAGGCCTGCAGTCCCAGCTTGTCGGCCCAGGACTTCATGGTGGTGGCCCTGACGTCCTCCGACGCTTCGCTGAGGTAGGTGATGAAGGCGGCCGCCAGCAGCGCCTGTCGGGGAAGGCTGGACACCGTGTCCTCCAGCTCCGACACCTAGCGGGCAACAATGATGAAATGGTATAAATTTAACTTCATAAATTAAGGAAACAAATAATTGAAAAGAATATAGCTACAGTATGAGCTGAAGAAAGTGAATACACTTCTTGAACTGGGTGCACGCTTAATTGTTTAGAATCTATTTTAAAAAGGTAATGCTTACAAACAATATATGATCAACACATGTCATGTTCACAGCCCGGACCTGTGTACTCCAGCGCTTGAACTCCCCGTCAAGCTTGGATACGAGGCTTTCGGCCGCTGTGATGGTCTTGGTGGCATCCGCCAGGCGCAGCTCCACGCGCGCTGCCTCTTTCGTCGATTTGTTGAGCTTGTCCCTGAGCTGTGCCACCTGCGCCTCGACGCTCTCCAGGCCGCTCGACAGCTTCCCAATCTGGCCCTCGGCCCGCTGCAGGTTCCTGTGAGGTGAGGAGAGACTCATATCGATATGAATGAGTTGTGTCTATTCACAAATGCACTTGCGTTGGTAAATGTTAGACCCTTCTGCTTAGCTAGACGAAGAGCTGAACCAAGTTAGACTTACGCTAACTTGTAATCTTGTATTTTTTTACAACATATAAATACTATCATCAGAAGCTCAGAAGCCTAGTGTTAAAGCGAATGCTACCGGGCCAGAAGGCAGATCATCGTTCGACCCTAAGCTACATTCCAATAGCGATGCAAGACTTTACTTGGAAGAACTCTGTCATATAAACCGGATTCCGGAGGCCGAAATGATTGGATAGTCTTGCAATGTTAGGAAAGAAGAAGTCCTTTTGTTGGTAGTACTTTCTGGTGTGGTTTGCTGGAGTAACAGTTAACTACTGAGGAGCTACAGATTGGTTAATGCTTCCCTAACAAGAGCCTAACCTTCATAACCAAAATCAATACGGTTTCCGGGTTTTCAAGAATACAGAGCATGCATTATTAAAATTAATTGGAGATGCTATTGATGGGTTCGGTAGTGTGACGGCAACGTTGCAATTTTCATGGACCATGGCAAAACTTTAGATTTCATGAACCATGAAAATTTTGCTAACGAAATTATAACACATTGACATAAACTGGATAAAGAATTATCTTCTCGATAGAAAACACGTAGTGAGCAGGAATAAACGATGATCAGTCGGTACGCTTAATATAGGGGGCGATCCTTTGACCGTTTCTCTTCCTATCTACATTGATGACAATGTAAGAACTAGCGACAAGGTTGACCTTTGTCCTCTTTGCAGATGATACTACAGTGTACTCGACCAGAATTATTTTCAAAGATAGTATTGCTAATATTAATTGTCAATTGGTCCAAATTTCCAACTGGTTCACATCAAATAAGCCGACTAAATGTCGACATAACGCAAAATACTTCTGAAAGATTGCAGTCAAACATATATATTTAAAGTAAGGAACTTCAACACTCGATGAGCAGCCTTAGAGTAAGTTACGAAAACTTATGCAACACCGTCAGTAATGTTTGTATAGATTTTAATCCGCTGTCCTATGTGATTTAGAAAAATGTGATTATAAACATGATCGCAATTGAATTTGAATAATGAATTATATAAAACACCCATCTTTCAATTTTCCATAGCACATGTCTATTCAAGCTGCATGTATTGTCATTCAAATCTAATTTATCAATTGAAGCAGGTTATAACTAAAGGTCCCACGTACGTCTCGAGTTTCTTCTGCTCCTGTTCGAGCGGCTTGACCTTTTCGAGTACGTAAGAGAACTTGACGTTAGCGGTAACCCAGGCCGCCAGAGGCGCAGCCGCAGTGGAGGCACGTTTTGCCGCGGCGGGCTCGAACGACTTGGCTTTCTCCTTGAGCAAACGCTCCACAGCGCGCCGAGCGTCCGGAGACACGTTGCGAGGATCGTAGTTCTTGATTTCTTCTTTAACCCCGCGCTTTGCCAAGAAGGACTTCATTGAGTTCCATGATGTATCCAAGATGCCCATTAGAGTTAGAACTCCTTCAAGGATGTCTCTGATTACTTCAGGAGGAGCCCTCATCGATCGCACTTCCACGAGCGCCTCCGTTTTGATGTTGCCCACCGCCACTTTGGCCTCCTGCACCAGGGGCTCGATCTCAGCTAGCTCGGCATCTATCTCCACTTTTCTCTTTGCAATATTCTCTCCCTCCTTCAAGGTCTGCTCCTTTAGCCCTTCCATTTCAACCTTCTGAGTGTTGGCGTTGCTCATCGTGTCCGAGATAAGCTGAAGTGCCTTGTTGGCCTCAGCCTGCTTCTCGGCGAGCTCTGTCTCCTGGACGCTTGCTTCTTTCTTGAGTTCGACGACGAGCGTCTGCGCCTCGTGCAGTTTTGAGACTCCGTTCTGCAGATGCTTGATCTTGGTGGTCAGATTAAGCTGATGTTTGCGATAGATGGCGCGGTAGGTTTGCAGTAGCGTCATGTAGCGGCGCGGCGTGAGCAAGTGATCCAATGCAGCCGGTAGCGACTCGTGTAGGCTGGGAAACGCTGCCAGGAACTCCTTGTCTTCAGTACCGCCCTCGGGCAGCTCGTCAGCCTTCAGTAACAACTGCGGAACCTGCACCATTGTATCCTGTGACCACGCTTCCTGCCACAACACGGCACACTGCTTGTACAACGCTGGGTTACTCTCGCACCGCACAGAGAAATCTGTGCTGCTGCTATCGAGGAGCAAGGCAATGTGCAGGTTGCGAAGGACACGTTCTGAGAAATAGGTGAAGTGGGACCCTCTGAACCCTTCATGAGCAGCCTGGTCTCGGAGTGGCAAAAGGAGCGGCTCCAGCTCCTCAGGCTTGTACAAGCCAGGCACCTCACCAGCCATAAGAAGTGAGTTGACCGTCTCGAGGATGTCCGAGGACACCAAGTGGTGGTCCTCGAGCAGCAGCACCACCTGCTCTCCAGCCACGCCCGCCGCCTCTACAGCCTGCTTGAGTTCAATCCTAAAGTTGTTGATGGTGTAGCCGAGCGTGATAGCGGGTGTGAAGAGCTTGATGCCGTGCCAGTTGGCCATGACGGTGACGGCTGTGCGGCGGCCAACGCCTGAGCGGCCCGCCATCAGCAGTGATCCACCTGGCGCCGTCAGAACGCGGTCCACGCGTGCCATCGTCTCCAGAACCTCCTGGAATATCAGCATGTCCACTAGGTCCCTGTTGTCTCGGGTGTAGTGCGCCACCGCCTTAGTGACCACACCAGCCCAGGCAGCCTCTTCCAAGGGCGCCATCAGCCGCCCGTTGGCAGGGAGGGGAGCGCCTACTGTAGGCAAGGCCACTCCAGACGTTACGAAGAATGTGTTGTTGTGCATCATGTCTGAGAGGTCTGTGTTCCAGTCGTTTTGTAGGCACGTGAGCACGATGGTGTCAAACTTGGCAAGGTCTTCCGCCTCTGCCAGCTTGTCGCGGAACAAACGGCACGCTTCATACAGCCACACCTGCAGCAGCGGGACAAGCGTATTGTCGTTATTTGGTAGCGTATAGCGCAGCAGCCCAAGCACCCAGCTGGTGAGGTCGCGAGGAGTGAACAGGTAGTGGGAGTAGTCATCCACTGAGAAACTGCTGCTCACCTGGTGGTAGACGTGCACCATCGAGGTGGCCAATAAGGGCGCTTTGCTGGGCCAGGTGGGGTGGGTAGGGCACACTGCGCGGGCCACTGCCTGGCAGTAGCTGCTGTACACGCCCACCAGCTGGTCACGCTCAGGGTACCCCATAGAGGCGATGCGCACGATGGACGTGAACCGCGTAGAGAGCTTGTGTCTACCCAGCGCTGACCCACCAGTCAGGCTGCCAACCACCTGCACACCCTCCAGACCAACCCACTCAAGACTGTTGTCGTAGAAACCGCGGTACGTAACCACTTGTTGCAGGAACGTTATGAGCTGACAGGTGCCCCACTTGTCAGGTTTGGGCAGGTTGAGATCCTTGAGGTAAATGATGAGTCTCTCGCAGTCTTTAGGGCGATATACTCGCCCGGTGTTGGTGGAGATGACCATACACATTTGCGTGAGTTTCTGTAGCAAGTGATGTGGCGCGGTGTAGGCGCTGCAGTGGATCACAGCCACCTGAGTACCCCGCAGTTGGCTGAAACAGTGGTTAAGCAGCTTGCTCTTTCCGCATCCCTCCGGCCCAATGAGAATGAATGGCTGCTGTGTATCAGGGTCCAGCCACGGTTGAATGTAGTCTAGTATTCTCTTAGCGTCGGCGGTGAGGATGAGAGGCGGCTCCCCTCCGTCGATGGACACGTTGTCGCTGGTGTCGGAGGTGTACGGCTCGAGTCTGTCCCTAGACTCATCGTAGCGCACACCGAGTGGACGGCTGCTGTCGGGCAGGTGCTCACCCACCCAACCGTAGACCTCGCGTGCGAAGTCAGCGCGCGTTTCCTCAGATAAGTTGCCACCCAAACCTTTTACTAGAGCTAAAGCAAACTGTGTCCTGCTCGTGACATTCTCGAGATGCGAGAGTCCGTTAAAGACCCAGCCAACCAGAGTAGTCTCGACTTGAGTCTTGCCCTGGCCCATGACCCACTCCAGGCCTTTGAAGAAGAAATCTTTGATGTTTTGCTCGAGGGAGTCTCTCTTGTCATCAGGTCGCTGCTTGAGCCAAGAATCCACCACCAGCTCCACGTTGGTGTCCTCGTCGCTGAGGAAGATCATCCCCATCCTTGAGATGGTGGCTGGGGAGGCGCAAGATAGATCATGGCTCTCGAACAAGAAGTTCACGTTGGGGCCGAACTGAATCCTCTCACCCGACGGCATCGTCAGCAGGCGGTTGTCATCGAGAACAGAATTCAGAGATTCAATCCATTCGGGGTCGATATCTCCATCGCAGATGATCCAAGAAGTGACGTCGGTAGGCTCCTTGACGACTTGCCGAGCAGAGGCGGTGAGCACTCCGTCTGACCACTCTCTTGTGTCATGATCGATGTGGCCCAGCAACTGCTGCCGGGGCATAGCCTTGGGATTCATCACGTATTTTTTGACCTTGTGTCCCATTTTCGTGAGGGCCTTGAAGAGCGTCTTCCAAAGAGTTGTCTTACCGGATCCCGATGGTCCTACGATGACAACACCCATTCGCTGTTGCAGTTGTTCGTAGAGTTCGAGGCACTTTTTTGTCTGGCGGTCATTGGCAATGAGGCCGCGCTCAGCGAAGGCTTCTGTGACAACCTCTGCCAGGGACTCGAATCCCACTCCACGGAATGACACGTTGGTAAACACGTCGCGCACCAGCTCGTCGAATCTGGCGGACAGAGGATGGAGGAGAAAGGTCAAATGACAGAGAGTGTGTGAGCGTTTTGTTTCAAAACATTATACAACTTGCACCAAAGCTCAATCAATACAGCGAACATGTGAAATCTCCTTAAAAAAAATCCTACGAAGTTAAAAAATAACTTAAAAATGAGACTTCATTACTTACTAATCAATTAAATGTGTCTCCAATACATAAGAACGATACCTGTTTACAATAATTTTATTTCACCCTCTTCTTACCTGACTGAGTCACCAAAGGTGAGTTTCGAGAGTGTGTTGAGGCGCAGCGCCTGCACTGTGAGCTCGGCCTCCACCTCCGGAGTGGGAGATCCTTCACTCCCTACTGACCGCCTAGAGAACATCAAAGTGGCAATTATAAGAAGTTATAATTTTTTTTGGAGAGGTAGGCATAGAAGGCCGACTACTCGACTCATGATTTCCCAACTGATGTGATGCTGAAGGTGGGGTACGTCCATAATGTTGCAACACTATCGCTGAACTCTTTCAACCGTTTATACAACTCTGGGAGATTGGTGAGAGGGCTAGACACTGACATTGCAGGCTACACGTGTCGAGTATTGAGTATTATGGATAGTAAGAATATAATATAGTAGTTGCAAAATCCTACCGCCATTCCAACAGCAGATTGCCGGAGCCATTCAGGACGGTTTTGAGAGCACGTAGACCCCAATCATAATGCTGCTGAGGAGTCAACAGCTCCTGCAATAAATAGGTTCATAGGTTAGCGTACTGGAGTGTTTATTGTTAGTTATCCAAATGAGTTACGATTGTAACCGATTAGGATGATTGAGGCCAGGCATGGAAAACAAAAATGAGCGCCAAAATGTCAGCATCAAGAGATTGTCTAAGATATTCCACGTGTTTATCTCCCCCTTCAAAAGTGACTGCCTATCTCCATGTCCCCCTCTCAGCGTAGAAGGGAAAGGCTACAAATCTAAATATACGTGCAGTTATCACCAGATAATATAGCTAAGCTCGACCTTCGACGGGTCACACCTTGGAAAGAGTAAAAACTGCGACAAGTTTCTTGCCGAGACTCTTGCCGCTCTTGAAGCCCTCAGAGAAGAGCATGACCTCAGCGATGAGTTCGTTGTCGGGCCGAGACATGGCGACTGGTCGGAACAGCTGCTTCAGGTTGTCAGGCAGTTTCTGCCGGCCGCCGTAACCTTTGCCGGCGGGGTTCATGGTAATGAAGATACCAGAGTTAAGATCAACTGGGATCTGGAAAAAGCACCACGATGTTGTACTCATCATTATAACAGAGGTAAATCAGAGGCATTCTAGGTTAAATGTCATATAATTCAGCATCATCAGTTAATTGTTTTGTATCTGTTTTATAAGGACCTTTCAGGTTTGAAGGGAAGTCTACTTTCAATAAGAACAATAGAGCCTAGTATATCCCACAGCCGGCACGAATAGAAAGGCAATTGCCTGAATGAACTTAATATAAGAGTGACTAAGTTTACTAGTGCAGCAAAGTGAGTGTCTTTAGAGAGTAGAATCAAATTGTAAACTGATAAGGGAACAAAAACTTATTAAAGAGTCAACGCAATAAGGGCCTGACCTCCTTTCCAAGTAATGTGGTGGTGGGCGCCCTGCTCTTGATAGCCGCCTGGATGGTCTGGATTTGCATGGACACGGCTGACAGCACCGCCTCCTCCAATCTGTTGAACTCGTCAAAGCAGCCCCATGCACCACACTTGACGAGACCTGAAAGTTGTCAAAGGAACGTGACTGAACTGATAGAGGGCAGGCGATCATTTGGGATAATGGGACCAACTGATCGTTGAGAAACCTCCATAATGGGATGATAGAGCCTATGCAGTTCAAAAATGCTTTCTTGACATAGATTTGATCAGAGTTAGCGGATTTTTTTCCGGATTTACCATACATTTTAAGTATAATTCCAGGTTGACAAATTACAGGAATATTAGAATACACAGATGATACGTACTAAGTCTTCGTCAGCGTCAGCTGTTCTGAAGACATCATTTCCTACTAAGATGCACTAAATATTAACTTATAACCAAGGGTACAGAGTAAACTCACCTCTACATCCTACCAATCAATAGACACTGTTTTAGGACATTCTTTATCCTACATTGTTCAATATGTCAAGACAAATAGAAACGTTACATCGGACTATAGATAAAAAAATAAGTAAAGTCAATAGACATTTTATTAATAATTACAATTTACCTTTTAAACTGACATTTAATAAAGAAACTGAAAGTAGAAAATGTCCAACATGATGTGTATATCACGTGATGTTTGGCATACAACAAAAAACTAATTATGAAACTTACCGCATATCTAACAAGATATCTTACATATGCTCAGAAAAAAAACAATGAGTCATAAAAGATGAATCTGATAATCGAACAGGTTTCTACATGAACGAGATAACAGGAAATGTGAGTGGGTGAACAGGGGAATTTATAATGAAAGTATCCTTAAAACGACCCTGATGAATAACATATAGTTGACACGGTAAATTGTGTAGAGGAACCTACAAGTTCAATCGGGTATAATTTTAGTTTGCGTTTGAAGGTACTTTAGACGCTGGAAATAAGACCTCTCGCGTTTTGTTTCCGATGTCCATGCATGGAGATTGGATATTTTCAAGCATGCACATTCATATGGCTGTTTCCTTTAGGTCTAGAGGAAACAGCTATGTGTATAATGTGTATATACAAAATTAAAAACGTACAAAAAATATCCATGCAGAGATATCTAAAACAAAACGGGGAATAAAATATTTCTGCAGTCAATAGCACCTCCACTGCTACTCGTTCTTATATCTATAAAAATCGTATTCCAAATTGTATCAGCTCTGTATTTTGTAAATAGGTGGGACCGTGTTGACGAGTTACGGTGAACTGGTAAATTCGTATTTCCACTGTCGACAGTTGAAGACGATCCAGCTGCCTGCGGCCCACTTCGGAGTGGCATGCTTCGCTTGCTCTTCTTCAATTGGTTGCATTTGTCCACCGCTGGAGCTGCCATCGCTCGTAGCTGATGCGACGATCCAGTAGGTGTACATGCACTGTTGATGCGGGTTGCCTTTCTGCCAGCGACCGAAGACGTTTGCACTCGATGATCCACTTATTCAGCATTCGTCCGTTGTTGTTGATTATTGGAGTTCGGATGTTGAATGACGGGTTGTTGCACAGGATACTCATGTCGAAGTTGCTTTACAATGTTTGTTCTGTTGTCGTTTGTCTTGTTGCCACCGTCACGGCTGTAACTGTTATTTTAGGACTCTGTTGTTGACGATGTTCGAGAGCTGAATAATCATAATTTAATTGCAAGTTTAATTGATTTAGTTTTGAGAGTGACCAGATCTTCGTGATGCTGTTGCAGTTGTGAACGTATTATGTAATTGAATTATGACCCTTATAAAATACCGTCTGGTATTTAGTTTCAACGTCCTAAACTCATCTATTTCCTTTGTCTTCTAATGGAGGAGTTTTGAAAGATCATCCTTGATGTAGATATTTTTTTGCAGAGATTTGAGGAAGTAGGCTATCAGAAGCTTGTTCCAGTCTTGTTCTGACTGCTGTGTCACAACAATGGGACGGGACCGGATATTAATGGAGTTGCACTGAGCACTCGTGTGCTTGATGATTTGACAACAGTTTCCCGCAATTGCTCAGTATTTTCACCATCACCCTCTAAAGTGTTTAATAATCTGATGTGTTTGCTACGGCATTTATTTTCGATTTGATTTGGGGCATATCTCCACCGGAGCCTCAACGCGAGTCATCAGAAGCTCCCCCGTAGGGTACAAAAATCATCGAGTCCTGTAAATTCGCAAACCTTCGAGTGCGAAAACAGTGACTTTATCAGCGTTAAATTATTTAAACATTTAATCTGCGGTACATACGCAGCCGGGTGCGTACAGGAACAGAAAGGATTTGAACGCAGCTACATAAACAGATAATCGTATTTGTGCATTCTGGGGGGGGGGACCACCCCGTCTGCACCGGTGTTTGGTTTCTACGCTGCTTCGTATAGCCCGGTATGTTTTCTAAAAGCGATTAGCTTTTCAGGTCGGCTTGGTTTGTGAGTAAGCTTTGTAGGTGGCACGGAGGATTCAAGAAGGCTCGTCGGGCCGCTGCAAGTGCGTTGCAATCCATCAGTAAGTGTTGCACGCTCATTGCCTACTGGTTGCACCAAAAGGTATGGTGGAGTACCCAGTTTCACGTCTACGTAGATTAAGTGGTCGTAGGTCATCCATGTCTCCCGTGCACAACTAGTTGATGAACACTTGGTCCTTCCTGTTAGAGAACTTGGTTTCCCATTCTCCTATCGAGGGTTTCTCTGAAAGCATTTTTTAACCGCTTTGTTGCCACATGTTATTCCATGGGGATGATACACGAGAGTTGTTGATAGGAAACCAATCTTGGTAGTGTATGGCGATAACTTGTTCATGATGGGTAGAAGCCAGCTTAGCGAGGGAGTCCGCGAGCTGATTTCCCCTTATTTCTACGTGGCCAGGGATCCAGCAGATTTGGGCCGATTGGTCTGTCTCAAACAATGTGATTAGATCGTGCTCCATTTTACGTAGAGCGGGGTGTTCTAAGTGCAGAGTTTTGAGCTGTGTGAGGGGACTCAGTCAGTTTGAGAATACGACGTATTTGAGGAAGTGCTCTGTTATTGGTAATTGAAATGACAAATTCGAGTGTGCATAACTCAGCAGAAAAAACTAGGCATCTTGTAAAAGGATAGCAGAACGTGAGGTTTCTCCGCACACAGCTAGCGGCAGTTCCCACTCCGTTCTCGGTTTTAGAGCAGTCTGTGTATATATGGCGGTAATCTGGCTATTTAAAAAAGGGGCTCGAAGGCCCCGGGAAGATGCCTCCACCATTTATTTCCTAAGGCCCCCAAAGAGTAGGGAGACCCCTGGCCCCAACACTCGCCAG
>SDVV010010103.1:0-16401 GCA_016164225.1 Gammarus roeselii
ATTCAAGAAGCATCTACCTATTACGGCTGTTCGCCAGTCAACCACTTGTGTTATAGTCCTCCAATAGTGCTAACTGGACAACATGAGCCTTACAGAGTGTGCTATATATATTTATTAATTATGATCTGCATTGGAAGGCATATTTAAGAATTTCAAAGTGTTGAGAAATTAATGATCTTTTCTTAGTTATAGATCCTCGGTCCAGCACAGGATGTTGTATTATAAACCCGGCCATTCATTGCAGATTTGTATATTGTTTTTCTCTCGTTCCATCAACTGGGGTTGTGTAACAAGAACGCACCAGACCACAACTTCAGCCATCGTCTTTCACGTTTTTGCGTGATGGACGGTCGAGATGTGGTGACGGGTTGGAGATAGTGGCTGGCTATCCGGCATCCACCCTCAGGCTAATGCACTTTGGCATGCGCCATTGGCATAAGTAAGGCCTTCGACACAGTTCCAAGACACGTTTGCATGAACAAAATATTCAGTACACACCCATCGAAACTATAAGAAATTACGTATCAATTTCCATCTCTGGCAGACATACACACAGAGATAATTATGACAAGCTATCACGAACACACCAATTCCTCAATGGTGTCCCACAGCGCTCCGTCCTCTCCCCTTCACTCTTCAACGTCTTCATGCACGACCTGGCCACCTAAACACAACCCAACACCTACATCCGTTCACACGCAGATGACCTTACATTAATAACACAACATCACAAACACGAGAGACCTCAACAGCACACCTCCAGCAACACATGAACTCTCTCAAAGTCCTGTTGCAGGACAACAGAATGAGTGTGTCCGCAAGCAAGCCATCCCTCGCATTATTATCGCCAAGTAACAGTGGATGCCGCAACCACCCTCTTGTCACACACATCACTCTCATAGCCCACAGTCCCACTACCACGATCCTTGGCGCAATAACGTTCAAGTTCTACATAAACAACATTAGCACTAAAGCTAAACCTAGACTAAACATGAGCCGAGGACTTACACACTAGAACATATGGGCACCCCAAGGAATCAATTTCAACACTATTTGAACAATTCAGCACACCCATAATTTCTATTCAAACACTCACACTAACACCCTATGAACAAAATAAAACACAGCCTTACGCATCGCAACGGGCTGTACACAATCCGCACCCATTCCACATTTGCTTGAGGAAACCAAGGTCTTCCGCCTCAATCACCCTTTTCGTCGTCGTGAAGGGAACACAATTTTGCAGCAAGACGGGGACCCGGTCCATCCCTGCCACCACCTATTGAACCCACAGTGTTCCGGTCGTGCTAAACCTGGAGAATGTTGACACCATGAAAGAACAAGACGACAAGGTTGGGGAGCACATGACTATACAAACAACAGATGTTTGTAGGGGCTGTACACAGACAGCAATCATTCCTCATCTGCATGAGGAAACCATAGCTGTCCCACTCGAACACCATTTCGAAATGAGGGGGAATCAATTCTTTAACAAGATAGTGGACTCTTCCCACCCTTGTCACCACCTACTGAACCCACGTCAAACCCACTGAAATATACTTAACAAGCTGGCAGCACACTCAAGCTCCCTTTACACCACCATTCCACGATCTACAGACAACACATCTTTGCATAAACAAACACGCGCACTGACCAACTTTAGCACTGGCTGATCATGGAGCCAAAACGCTTCTACCAAGTCAACCGCCAGATGTGGACGTGTAAGAGTTGGGGCTGCTCAGGGGTGACAGGGTTCACTTGCCGAGGTTGAGGGGCGGGCGCAACACGAACCTCCAGTCATACTACTAGGAACACCTCTTCAAGACTTTGTGCTCAGCTTTTGCACTGGCAGGCTCAATCATAACATCAGATCAGTACATGGTGTTATTGCCCAACCTCAACTCCCCCTGCGATGAAGGAGCCACGGCCCGAGGCTCAGGAACCCACCGATGTGTGCGTGTTAAGAGTGCTACAGCAGATGAGAATCCCTATATTAGGCCTTCACTCCTGAAGTAGCTGATGCTGTCTCGCGGGTGCTTCCGTAGATCACGCACTGACGTGATGTTATGATGGAGCCTGTCGGGAGCGGTGGCTGAGCACGACGTCATGACGTGCTTGACCGTATCGAGTCAATCTCTGCACCGCAAGCAGAGATCGGAAGGGATATTTCCCAGCCTATGCTGGTATGGCTGTAGGGCCGTAGGGTGCCCGCATCGTAGTGTCGGCAGGTGGACCCTGTCACCCCTGGGCAACCCCATCTCCTCCACTTCCACCCCAGGTGGGTGACTCTGCAGGATTGTGTTTACCCTTTGTTCATCTAATGCAAGAGCTGTGAAGTGTGTGTATCTGTTTGTGCACAGATGTGTTTGTAGGTTCAGGAATGATTGCGTAAACAGAACCGAAGTGTGTTGCCGGTGTGTTTTGTAGGTGTCGATTGGTAGAACGGGGGTTCAGTAGGTTGTAGCAGGGATGTGCCGGGTCTGAAATCTTGTTGAAAAGTTTGGTCCCTCTCAAATCAAGATGATTTTTGAGAGGAAAGACATTGGTTTCTTCGTGCAGGTGCGGAATGAGTGTGGGCTGTGTACAGCCCGTAGCGATGCGCAAGGCCGTGTTCTGTATCCTTTGCAAGGAGTTGATGTGTGTGGGTGCAAGATCAGAGGAGCAAGCGGCGTTCGCGTAGGAGATTACGGGCCTGATGAATTGTTTGTATAGTGTTCTAATTGATTCCTTCAAGTGACCGTAAGAGATTGTTGTGAGTACCCGAGACACGTTCAGTCTAGGTCTGTTTTTGGTGACGATGTATATTGTACAGATACATTCACTGGGCCGATTCCCCCAAAAAGAGGGGTGGCCGACGGCAAGGCGCACCTCACACCCCCATATGCTCACACTCACACATATTAGCCCTTTTGTGCTTAAAGGTCCGGCCGGTAACCCCGCAACACACACTCTGGGTCATGAGTACGGGCCGAGGATCCGTTGTCAGCAGCAGGGCCCGACAGCTTTCACTGATTTACCCCCGCCGCATCATGATGACCCCCCCCCCACGACCATCTCGACAACGCAATGAAAAGGGTGAGAAAACACATCAGAGCAGTTTCAAAAATCAATCATTCACAACCATTCTCCACTCACGCATATTCATTGCACGCTCTCTCGTCACTTCCCCATTCTCCTTTCTAACGCTTGCTTCACACCATCCATCCAACAAAACTTCGGTCTACTTCAAGGCCTACGGCCACTCGCCTCCGCTTCCATCACCTTTTTCACCAATCTCGCTTCATCCATCCTCACCATGTGCCTGAATCATCTCGGAACACGCGAATCCACTCTGTCCTCCAACTTCTTCACAATCCCCGTCCTGATTCGAACCACGTCGTTGGTGAACCTGTCTCTCAGCGACACTCCAGCCATGCTCCTCAAACATCCCATCTCGAATACCTTCATACCCTTTTCTCCTCTGCTCTCATCCCTCAAGTCTCGGCTCCGCATAGCAAAGTTGGGACAACGACATCCTCATTCAAACTTTCTTTGCTTCCATCCCCAACGTCCTGCAGCTTATTACACTCATCAGTGCACCCAGTACTTTACACCCCTCCTTCACTCGCGACATCATCTCAGTTTGCACAAGCTTAGTCTTCTCCACGTGGGAGCCCAGATACTTAGAACACTGACGTTTTTCCAGCAGCTCTCCATTTTGGAGGACACTAATTCTGCTCGTATCAGCAGTCCTCGAGCATTTCATTACTTAACTTTTACCCACGTTCACTCGATGCTACCTTCTTTCACACACTCCACCAAACTCAGACACAGCCTACATAGATTCTCCTCTAAATCCGCCACCAGCGCCGTATCATCCGCTAACAGCAACGGGCTCAACTGCCAACTTCGCCCATTTGCTTCCAACAGCTCCAAGCCAAGACCCAGCACACTCGTGCTCACCTCCCCGACCACTCCATCCATATAGAGGTCGAACAGCCAGGGAGACATCACGCAGCCTTGTCTCAGTCCCACTTTCACTGTGAACCAATCACTCGCCTCGCTTCCCACTCTGACACATGCTCGACTGCCAATATAGAAACTCTGCACCGCTTTCAACAGATTTCCGGTCACTCCATAAAACCGTAACACCCTCCATAGCGTTTCCGTGTCAATCCTGTCGTATGTCTTTTCTAAATTCATGAAGGACCAGAACGCATCCTTTCTCTTTGCTAGGTACTTCTGACAGACCTGTCTTACTGCAAAAATCTGATCCGCGTACCCTCTACCACTCCTAAAACCCAACTGTTCCTTTCCAATTGCGCAATCCGTTCATTCTTTAATCCTTTTAATCCTTCTGATCTCTCATACAACTTACCGACCACACATAACAAACTGATACCTCGTGAGTTGCAGCATTCATTGTTATCTCCTTTGCCCTTGTATAGCGGGACAATGCAGGCACTGCGCCACTCATCCGGTACCGCGCCCACCACAAAACAAATGTTCAGTAGCCTCACCAACCATTCGACAATCGTTATTCCACCCTTTTTAAGTCACTCAGTCGCAACGCCATCTAAACCAGGGCTTTCCCTGCTTTCATCACCTCCACAGCCTCCTGCACCTTTTATCTAGTAATGTCCGCACCATGTGTCTCTCCGAAAACCGGAATCCGTGCACCACCACCCACAGCAACAATGTCAGCCTCTGTCATCTTCGACATTCAACAATTCATCAAAATACTCAGCCCACCTTTTCCGTTCACCACCACTTTCCATCAACAACTGGCCGCTTTCATCTTTCACCGCCTCCTCCTTTCCGGTCTCGCCCTTTCTCACCCTCTTAACCTCTTTCCAGAACATCTTTTTGTTCTCCTCAAAATTGTGGCACAACCGTCTGGTCCACCTGACACCAGCGTCCCTTCTGGCTTTCCTCACCACTCGCTTTACCTCCTTCCTCATCTCGTTATAGTTGCCATAGGTCACCACCGACCTTGCTTGCAACCACTCCTCCAAGGCTCTTCTCTTCTGCGCCACCGCTAGTTTGACCTCCTCGTTCCACCACTCGCAGCCCTTCCGTCTGCATCCACCCTCACGGCGCACTCCAAACACATTTCTCTAGCATCTCAACATGGCATCTCTGAACGCCTCCCATTCTTCCTCCACATCTTGCAGGTCCTGCTCTCTCACGTTGTCATATTCCTCCCTCAATGCACGCTGGAACTCCTCAGCTCTGCTATTCACATTTAGCTCACTCACTTTTACTACCTCTCTCCCGCCTCCCACTCTTTTGTTCCCCTTCCACCTATGTTCCACTCTCAATCTTCCTTCCACCAAGCAGATGGTCAGACACTCCACCATCCCCTCTCAACACCCGCACGTCCAAAAGTCTCCCCACCACTCTCCTGGAAATCAGCACAAAATCCATTTGCGCTCTCTCCACCACTGCACCATGGATCATCCTTACCCATGTGTACTTGTGGGTTTACCGCCCTACGGGGAAGTCTGCATTAACTTCGCGTTGGGACTCCGGTGGAACATGGAAGCAACTACTACTACTTGTGGATATCTCGCTTCTTGAACAGGCTGTTTCCGACGTCAATCTCCTGTTCCATGCACAGACCTATAAGGGTTTCTCCACTGTCATTCCTACCAGGAACGCCATACCTCTCTATCACATTATACACCTACTGTATCTCCAACTCCCGCATCAAGGTCAACCAATACAACCACATTGAATTGACTTTCAAAACTCTTGATAAACTTGTTCAGGTAAGTCCTAAATTGCTCCTTATCCTCCTCACTCTTCTAGCTACCAGGCCTGTACGCAATCACAAATGCCCATTTTTCTACGCCTAACTTTACATTTACCCACATAAATCTTGAGGACACCTCTTTCCACTCAGTAATGCTACCAGCCAGTCGATTACTCAATAACAACACCACACCTTCTTGTGCCCTACCTTCATCCACGCCTGACTTTCTTCCACTTACCACTCCAAACTCGCTCTCGCCTTTACCCGTCAACTCAGTCTCACTCAGTCCCAACCCATCTAACTTCCTCCTCACAAACATCTACCAATCTCTCGCCTATTTGCTTCATTCGTACTACAACCACGCATATTCAGCGACCCTAACAATTGGATTTGGAGAGGCGTGAGCCTCTTTTTCCCCCCGCTCGTCTTGCTGTCTTTTACGGAGAAAATTTACAGAGGAGGGAATTCTAGCCCCTTCGCCCCGCCCCTTAAGAGTCGCCTCTTACGACACGCAGGGGTGCACGATTCTAAGCTCCGGCTACGGGGCTCCTCTTCTAGTTGCCTCTCACGACACGCGGGGGTTACGATAGCAGTACTCTAACACTCCCGCTACAGGAGAAACCCCCGCTACGTATCCACCTGCAAATCAACGCACTCCGGTGGTGATAGAAAGAGCAGTGCCGACTGATGAACCAATTGTTGAATGATAGCCCTCATACGCACATGCATACACGAAGCCTGCTTACACTTGGACTTCTGCCGTTCATTTACATTACAGCGAGTCACAGCGCAGCCTCCACCCGACCAACAGCGGCGTTGATGGTGGCAGTTATGCTACATGTTACACAGTCTGAATGAGGATATTGCAGATGCAATTGTTGTAAGTTTGCTATATAGGGTGAAAGGTAATTCTAGAGTAGGACTGGCCCTCTCGATCTCTCTCTGCTACGTCTGGCCCTGTTCTGTTCTACCCTCTACCTCCCCAGGGCCTGGCCCCAGTTTCATGTCGCCATTCTGTTTTAATTGAAAATCCGTTGGAGAAGAATTTGAGACGGAGTATCCACGGATTACAGTTTGGTCGAGTCTGCGGCCCCAGGGGTTATTTGGGTATCTACAGAAGGTCAGACAGAAAGCTGATCATGTGGACACTCAAAAATATTGTCAGTTTGTAAGACGCTTTATAATTGGAATCATAGGCATCAAAGCCACGCATGACATAGTGGTTAGTATCAAGAGGAAATATGCCTAGCGAGAGACCGTAATTTTTCCAAACTACAATATAACTTTATCTGGGTTTTTGTCTCTACACGATCATTTCTAACAATAAGTAAGTAACTTTTCGAACAGACCGACCGGCCATCCGCTGTTTTCCCCAAACCCGCGATTGCCTCAGTGAGAGGCCTGTGAGTCTTGTGCCTCCGTTGGATGCAGCCTGGCAATGTTGACCCCGCGATTGCCTCATTGAGAAGCCTGTGCGTTTTGTGCCTCAGTTGGATGCAGCCTGGCAATGTTGACCCCGCGATTGCCTCATTGAGAAGCCTGTGCGTTTTGTGCCTCAGTTGGATGCAGCCTGGCAATGTTGACCCCGTGATTGCCTCATTGAGAGGCCTGTGCGTTTTTTGTCTCCGTTGTGTGAGGCTTAAATGTCCTCCCCATGTCATAAGTTACTCCAAGGATAGTTGTAGTGGGGCTGTGGGGTATGGGTGTGTTGTTGAGCGTAACATGGGGGTGGATGCGGTGTTCACTGTTATCCGGTGCTAATAATGTGAGGGATGACTTGCTTGTCCAGCAGCCAGATTTCAAGAGTGCTCAGGTACTGCTGGCGATAAGCAGCTGCTGCCTCGTGTTTGTGGTGTTGTGTGATTATTGTTAGATCGTCCGCGTATGAGCTGATGTGGGTGTTGGGTCCTGTTGGAATGGGCAAGTCGTGCATGAAAGCATTGGAAAGGGATGGAGAAAGCACAGATCCCTGTAGAAGGCCATTGATTAATTGACGAGTTTGAGAACACTTATTATTGTAGACAGTGTCTGCATGTCTACCTGAGAGGAAATTAGCATACCACTTCTTTTAGTTTGGGTGGATGTGTGTGTCGAGTATTTTGATTGTAAGGACGTGTCTTGGAACTGTATCGAAGGCCTTACTAATATTGATAGCGCATATCACGGTTCGTTTGGCTGTTTTTTTTTCGTTCAGGCCCTCATGGATGGTCTGGGGGAGGTTGGTGAGGAGTGTGGTTGTAGGGTGTTGGGCCTTGAAACCGTGTTGTGTAGGAGAAGCAGTCTCTCCAAAATTTTCGCGGGGCTTGGGAGTAAGAAAATATGTCTATGGGATGGGTCTGTAAGAACTTGTTGGGTTTCAGGATGGGGATGATTTTTTTTCTTCAGATATTGGGAATTATATTGTGTCGGACCAAAAAGTTGAAAATGTCAGAGGGTCGCGATGGCATGTGGCCCTAGATGTAAAGGTAGGACATGCCATCTGGGCCCGCTGTTTGAGCATTTTCCTGTTTTCTGGATACTGTGGTTGGGGGCAAGTGTTTGTTGAGTATGTCCGGTTGTTGGTCTGATGGTATGGTGTGGGTGTTGGGTGGAAGGATTGCCTCATGTGACTATGTGGTTCGTGTTTGTGTTGTTAAGGCTCCTGATGAGTTTCCATAATTTTGATGGTGAGGTTCGGAAATTGGTGTTTGTAAGCACATCCCGTCATAGGTTCATCTGTTGCTCACGAATATCTGCATCTATTTCTGCGTTAAGGATTTGAATCTGAGGTATTCGGTCGTTGGTGGAGGGTAAATTTTGAACGGGGTTTTGCTGCTGAATTTTTCGCCTAATGTTGGCCGAGAAAGCTGGATTGAAGCCGCGGAAAAACCCGGCGGGCATGTGTGAAGTGTTTCGTGGCTGTGTCAATGGATGTGTTGGGTGATGTCTAAGTCTTGTAGGGCGACTTCAATTGATGTTGTGTATTCGTCCCAGTCTGCTCTCTTGTAGTTACGAAAAGTGTGTGAGGGCATGTTGTGGATTGGTGATCGAAGTTGGTAGTGAATGACTATTGGGAGGTTGTCCGATCACACTTCTTGGTGGACCACCCATTGGCACTTTAGCGCGAGATTGGGAGAGCGGAATGAGACGCCTCGAGAACTCGGTTGTGTGTAGGGGTTAAAAGGTTTGCGAGTGGGTATGTCTGCGTAGTTAGTGTGATAAGTGTATCTAACTGATCAACGAGAACACCGTCACGCCGGTCACCGCTCTGCGAGTTGAGCCAGGAGAGGTCATGCGCGTTGAGTCATCTAAGGTGAATGTGTTGGTGGTTGTGTTGAGGTGGACATGAACTGGATGGAGGGATGTATATGTTGAATATATTGTATTGTTTTAGCGAATTTGTATGTGTAGTGCTTGTAGTTCTATAAAGTGTGGTCTGGGAAAAGTTGTGCGATGGTAAAAGCGGTTGTGTTGGAAGTGAAGATTTCTTGTATATTAGTGTAATGAGTCCACCACCACCGTCGTTGCTAGGACGGTCGTGGCGGGTGGTTGTGTATCAAAGAAACCTTGGTGTTTGGGAGTTATGAATAAGTTTTGTTCCCTGGAGTAGAGCGATGTGAATGTGATGTTTGTGTAAGAAGTGTTTCAGTTCTACTTGTTTCTCACCAATGCCGTTTGTGTAAATTTGTAATATATTTATGTGTTTGGCATTGGCTTGATGTTGTTGTAGTGATTCAGGGGGCAGGGCCACGGGGCGTGGGGTAGCGGGGTGGACGTGGGACGTAGGACGTAGAGTCTGGGGTAGAATAGGTGCTGCTCCGGGTTGAGGAGCGGCCGGACGCACAGGAGAGTTCCTTCCCCACCAGAAGTGGAGGGACGTCGGGTGTTGGTGCTGAGAACGGCGTTGTTGTTTACATCTATTGTTGTGAGCACGAGAGCAGTGTTTTGTGTAGTGTGTCCATGTCCCACATCGGCACTGGATCGCGTCAATGCGGCGTACGTAAGGACGCCCGAAGGTGGGACAGGGGTATGCGTTGGGGCCAGGGCTGGGTTCAAAGTCACCAGTTTGAAAAAGGAGGAGGGGAAGGAACGCTGGCGGTTATCCACTTCCTCCCTGGGAAACGTCCATGTAATAAGTTGTGTATCTGGTGTTATGTCGGTGGGCCAGGAGCCTGGGAAGCGCACAGGCCGCGTCCACGCCGACGCAATCGAGGGACTTTCGCCAAGTCCCTCGATTGCGACGTTGACTTTGTCCGAGACGCCCGAACTCCGACACCGCCACCGTGAGCAGGTAACCTCGCGACGGCCGGCCCGACGCTTCTAAGCTCCCTCTTGGAAGTTAGTGTGTAATCTGTAAAAGCGTGGGACAACATTAGTTTCCTCAAAGGTGTAGGCTTAATATAGGCGCCTGCGCCAGTCGTAACATTCCTTACATGTACACCCCGGTGGGTATTCTTTCTTTCTGGCGGTGCGCCAGCCGTTGTTCCTTCACCGCAGGAGGAGCTACTGCTAAGCATTACCTACGACAACAATAGCTAGAAAATTTTCGTAGCACGCTCTATATTACAGGCAAAAAAGCTGATGTTTCACTCCAAAATCTCTGAGCTACTGTTATAGCTCTAGCGGAAGCTCACCACGCTGATAGATCACTGATGGATCAAAGTATGACGATGTGTCTGTGCAGCAGTACTACCTGAGCGCGGCGTTGCGAGGAGTCCGCAACGATCATCGTCAGTTTTCACTGTTGAACTCTTAGCAGAAAGCCCAACCTTGACGGAATGCTCACTCCTGGACCCTACTTATGCTCTCCGCCTAATGCTTTCTGAGTTCCCTCGGAAGCAAATCGGTGTGGAACCCCTTCTCAGATACCTTTGAGAAACCAATCTCTTCCCTGAAACCGAATTGTTATAAATTTCATCCTTCCTACTGAGAGATTCTTCCATCTCAGAAAATCACTTTTCTCAATGTAGTTTGAATAAAAGGCTCCTTGACCTCTCCAACAATTGTAGTGACTTGACCATATCACGGAAGCGAAGCCAAAAACAGACTAACTTAACGATGACTTGAGGAACATTGACTCTTGCGTTCTTGAAAGCCTCGTCACTTCAATCTAATACCATTCCCTCCCTTGGGACGGTTCAAGATGCAAGAGTTATTTTAGATGGAGTCTTGGTGTGCCTTGATTTTTGTATAATTAACGCTGAGGGAAAATACCAAGCTGGATGTACCACAACCAAGCAACAAAAAAAAAACAGAAAACGATTTTTTCAAACACTTCAATACAGATACCAGGCCGAATCCCCAAGAAATGGGGTGGCCGACGGGAAGGCGCACCTCACACTTCTCTCATACACTCACACAACTTGGAACAAAAAATTCAAGATTGTTGCACTGCCTTCTGTTAGGTAAGCTGAGTTAAGCCTAAATCACAGCTCTTGCCGAAATGACGAGGAGACCAAGGAGCATTAAGACGACAGGTCATAGCGCTCACACTTGGCAAGGCAATATAGATAACGCATTTAGTAGCAATGCAATACAATTGCATTGGCTACCGTACGTGTATTACTCTACTCATAACTACTAGACAATTGTTAAATGTAGTAATCTGATGTATTAACAAACATAATATTTATAAATATTAAACATTGTATCTACTTGTTCAATTAATTAGGTACACAACGGATTACTAATCAAGTTAGTATTTTCTAGCAAAATTGGCTCGATGAAGGTAATCAGAATTCTACTTGGAAGCACTCTTTTTGTTTGAAGTCATTTGTCAATACAGTACTTTGTAATTTACATCCTCGTTTTTTGTCAGGTGAATTCATTGGTTTTAAGCAGTAGTAATCCCGGATCAATTTTTTTCTAGTGTATTAGTCAACTGTCGGTGGTGATCCAGGATTTGGCAGACGTTTGTATTGTTGTCAGGAGCCTTGGCCAGCTCCAAATGGTAACTAATGTATTCAAAAATCTTACATTGTGGCAGGTGCCTTAGCCAGCTGTCGGTGGTAGCGTGCATCAAGTTACTACCAGCCCTGCTTCGCGACCACCCCAACATCAAACTGGTGGTTATAGACTCTATTGCCTTCCACCTCCGACACGACGTGCCCGACAACAGGGTACGCACGGGTCTCCTCTGCTCCATGACACAGGATCTCGTGCAGCTAGCGACCCGACATCATCTGGCGGTGAGAAGTCATATCGAAGTTTAGTAAGGAAACTTTGAGTAGCTGCAAATGGAATCGTAAGTTATTCAGAGCATGTACAACGGTCAACCAAATGAGGGCTGGGGATCATTCATTTCACGAATAATAAATTCAGGTAGCTACCTATCAAATGAAATGGTTTTGTTTCACCAGGTTCTCGTCACCAATCAAATGACCACAAGGATCACACCCAGCACCGGCAATAGCAACGCGACCGGTGGTAGCACTAGCGTCGGGAACGACATTGGCGGCTCAAATAGCTGCCTGATCCCAGCGTTGGGCGAGAGTTGGGGCCACTGCCCTACGGTGCGGCTTGTGCTGCGTTGGCAGCAGGGCATCAGGACTGCCAGTCTGCTCAAGGCGCCGCACGCACCTCATGGCACCGCTCCCTTCCAGGTAGGAGAACAGGGTAGCTAGGGAATAGATATCTGATTGACAGAGCCAAGCCGAACGCCGAGGTTTCTTTTTTGTGAGGGTGTTGATGTGGTGACCCCTCCTCCCCAAGCTTGGCATCTGTTAGGTTCACGGTTTTTGCGGAATCACGGCACAACCGAAGGGCTGAACACCCTTATTTCCTTTCCTACTCCTCTCTTCTCTGCCCTTCACTATCTCTTCTTTTCTCCCCCATTCTGAATTTGCTTAAGTTTTTTGACCTCGTTTGCATCTTATATCAAGTTCACATTTCTTATAACTTCTTTCTTTCTCCCCTATGACCACTCTCCCATTGTTGTTGAATATCGGTCCTAAAATTTTTTCTTTGGAGTGGCCTGCCACGTTGTGCTCTTTTATGCAACCTTTCTATACGACTCCTTTTTATTTCCATTGCTGCTGTTCTCATGCGTTGTTTCCCTACACGCGTGTAGTTCTCACGCAATGCTCGCGAGTAGATATCGTTTCCTTTTTTTTTCGTCTTCCCTACCACAGGCGCTGGGTCGCTATTGCCCTCGACACCTCAAGGACGATTACAAATCCTTCGGGTTCTATAGCAGGGCAGGTCGAATGAGAACGCTCTTTGTGGCTATCCGGGGAGTTTAGGGACCATGTGGCCTCAGTACCGGAGAGTGTACCCCTCTGACATTCGCAGCATAAAGGACATTGATTTCACGCTGTAGTAAACCCAATCACTGAAATCTAGTGCGAAGGACGTCATTGTCTAAGCCGTTGACATTGAACCCAACCCTGGTCCCAATGCGTACCCATGTCTCGCATGCAGGCGTCCTTACGTACACCACATTGGCGCGATCTAGTGCAGTGTGAATGGGGGACATAGACACTCTACACAAAACAATGCTCTGGTGTCCACAACAAAAGAAACATACCACATGGGCGACAATGCATTAACTGCCACCTAAACCGTTACACCAATACGCCCCCTCCCCCCGCATCAACACTGTCATTCCCCACTTCTGAGAGACCCTTTTCCTGTGCGTCCGACGGCCTCGCTGGCTGCGGCTCCTCGACCCAGGGCACAAAACTTTCATACTCTAGGCTCCATGTCCCGAATCCACCCTGCCACCACCTCCACCCGCACACCCCGGGGCCCCAGCCCCATTTTCTGGGTGACCACCACAATCCCAAGCTAATGCCTAACACCTAAACATATTACAAATGAACAAAAATGGCATTGGTGGGCAACAACTTGAACTGGAACACTTCTTACACATCACATTCACATCGTTTTACTCCAAGAAACAAAACTAAAATATAACTTCTAAACACCAAAGTTTCCTGGATATACAACACTCCGCTACTACCATCCCAACAACGACGGCGGTGGTGGACTTATTACACTTACACTAAAAAAATTTTCACCAACACAACTTCCCCCTGACCACATTTTGAACCTGCAATCACACATACAAATTCAGGAAAAAAAATCTATTTATCCCTCCATCCAGTTCATGTCCACCTCACTATACGTTCCACTTTGACTACCTCAACACAACCATCAACACCTTCACCCTAGGTGACTTCAATGCACATGACCTCTCTTGGCTCACCTTGCAGAGCGGTGACCGTAGGGGCGGTGTTCTCGTTGACCAGCTAGATATTCTTATCACACTAAACTATACTGACACACACACTCGCAAACCTTCCAACCATAATACACAACTGACCTTCCCAGTCGTCTTATTCTGCTCTCAATCTCGCGCTGAATTGCCAATGGGCAGTCCAACAAGACATGTCGTCTGATCACCTCCCAATAGTAATTAATTCTCAACTTCGATTTCCAATTCATAATGAGCCCTAACTCTTTTCGTCTCTACTAGTCGGCAGACTGGAACGAATATACAACATCAAAAAAACTGCCCTACAAGATTCTGACATGACCCAATACACATTCATTGCCACAGCCACGAAACACTTCACCACAGTACTTAACCACGCGGACAGACAACACATACCCGCCGGGTTCGTCCGTGGCTTCAACCCAGCTTTCACGGCCAACATACAGATACAGACACTAGGCCGCATCCCCCAGAAAGGGGGGTGGCCGACGGCAAGGCGCACCTCACACCCTCACACTCACACAACTTAGCCCTTTCCAACATGAAGTGGCAAATTCAGCAGCAAACACATTCGTAATTTATCCTCCACCAACGACCAAATAACTCCGATTCAAACCCTAGACCTAACATATCCTAACAGTTACCTAACTTGAGTGGCATGTCTAAAATTCTAGTAACGTATCGAAAAACAAAATAATATTGAAGTAGAACTAAATGAATGAATTTGATACGAAAAAGCTCAGACAACTGTGTTAATAATGTGCAACAGAATGTTGTTTGAGTTGGGATTTAAAAGTAAATAATGAAGTTAAAGATTTGATTAAATTTGGAATGTAATTCCACAGTTTGACACCCATATAGACAATGGAGAATAGCGATTTGGCTTTATTAAACCTTGCTATATTGAATCACTCTCGAGTTCTTGCGGAGTGATTTTTCATTCCGTTGATCCTCAAGGAAGGAAATGACTGGTAGTTGTCAAAGGTATAGAGAGATTTAGTTGACTCCGTCAGCTAACTTTCAGTGAAGCAAATGATGTCAAATTTATGCTTCTGCGCGCAGAAAAGAGTATGTACACTGTCGAAATTAAAACAGAGAGATCTTATATTGAAATGAATCACTGCTAAATCTTCATAAGAAGAATTACTTTGATCGTCATGAATTAGTTAGGATACATTTATTTAAAATGATTCAAGTTGGCATCAGGGAAGAATATAACAACGTCAGAGGACAGAACCTGAGAGATGTGGAGGAAGAATGGGAGACGTTAAGGGATGCGTTGCTGAGATGTGCGAAGAAGGTGTGTTGTGCGCGCCGTGTGGGCGGGTGCAGAAAGAAAGGTTGCGAGTGGTGGAACGAGGAGGTCAAGCTGGCGTTGGCACGGAAAAGAGGAGCGTTTGAGGAGTGGTTGCGGGTGAAGTCGGTGGTTGCTTATGAAAGCTACAAAGAGAGGAGAAACGAGGTGAAACGGGTGGTGAGGAGAGCCAAAAGAGACGCTGATGCCCGGCGGGGCGGACGGTTGTGCCAGAATTTTGATCAGAACAAAAAGATGTTCTGGAAAGAGGTGAAGAGGGTGAGAAAGGGAGAGACCGGAAAGAAGGAAGTGGTGAAAGATGAAAATGGCCAGTTGTTGTTGGAAAGTGGTGATGTACAAAAGAGGTGGGCCCAGTATTTTGATGAGTTGTTGAATGTCGAGGATGACAGAGAGGCTAACATTGTTGCTGTGAATGGTGGTGCTCGGATGCCGGTCTTGGGAGAAAGACTTGTGGCGGACATTGCCAGGGAAGAGGTGCAGGAGGCGGTGGAGGTGATGAAAGCAGGGAAAACCCCTGGTTTGGTTGGCGTTGCGACCGAGTGCCTGGAGAAGGGTGAAGAAACGATTGTCGAATGGTTTGTGAGGTTACTGAACTTGTGTTTTGTTGCAGGCGTGGTACCGATTGAGTGCCGCAGTGTAGCAAGGTGAGAAGTACCTTGCCAAAGAAAAGGATATGTTCTGGGCCTTCATGGATCTGGAGAAGGCATACGACAGGATTGACAGGAAAGCGCTGTGGAAAGGGTGTTGCGTTTGTATGGAGTGGGCGGACGTCTGTTGAAAGCAGATACAGATACAGACACTAGGCCGCATCCCCCAGAAAGGGGGGTGGCCGACGGCAAGGCGCACCTCACACCCTCACACGCTCACACTCACACAACTTAGCCCATTTGTGTTAAAGGGTCCGGCCGGTAGCCCCTCAACTTACACTCTGGGTCCCGAATGTACCGAGGAACCGTCGTCAGCAGCAGGGCCCGACAGTTTTCACTGGTTTACCCCCGCCGCGTCATAATGGCCGGGCCCCCCCACCCACGACCATCCCGACAGCTTGATGCCAAGGGCGGGAAAGCCCATCAGAGCAGCGTCAAAATCAACCATTCACAACCGTGCTCCTCTCACGCCTGTTCATTGCACGCTCTCTCGCCACCTCCACATTCATGT
>SDVV010010104.1:0-16401 GCA_016164225.1 Gammarus roeselii
CGGGTGCATAGAGATAAAATAGACTGCCCCGCGCTGCATGTCCTCACCTAATTTTTTCCCATTATAATAACTATGGCCATTTTCCACCTTCGGTCTCTTCCCTGTTTTCCTGACATATTGTTACATTTTTCATTTATAGAATTCCTTCACCTACAAAGATCACTTTTCCTCGCTCTTTTGGTCATCTCTTCGAGCCCCTTTCATTTTTGCAGGTCCTCCTCCAGGTTCAATTTTTACCTTCCCCATTTTACTGAACAAAAGAGACCGTAAAAGACATCATTTTACTCCTGCAATATAAGTGCCACCTTATCAAGGGGTGAACATTAAATCAACTTTATCGGTCGTCACCTGAAACATAGCATTTGGGCAGTGACTCACGGCTCCTGGTTCGGGTTCCGACGAAATGAGCAATGGATATCAGCCCTCTCAGGAGCCGCTGGAGCGCCATCTATGAAGAAAGGTACCAACGATTGGTGACCCAAAAGACATGGCAAGTGCTGCAGTTACGCAACCAACGTACTGAGCTCGCTAATATAACGCCACGTATGAAGAAAATATCGACGTTTGGAGACTCTCAGGACACCGCAACGTATTGAGCCTATACAATTGCGCATTGTGTGAGGAAGAGAACAGATGAAGTTTGACTCTCAGAACGTAGAAAGTGCTGCAGTTATTGGGCAGCTCTGAGGCCATGCCAAGAGCTGGATTATTACACGAATTATACTCTTTTTATTACAGGTATCGAACATGGAAATTTAAATTCATAATTCACATAATTTTCCTTTTTGTTTCATTATTTCACATTAAACATCGTTATGTACCATTTAAATCCTTATTTTCCTCATGTTTCGATATAACAAATTATGTCACTTTAACTTGTATGGTTCAGGATCATGTCGTCGGTAAACTCCTTTGAAATATTATATATCTTGCTCACCTTCGGACCTCAACCTTCAAAAACCCTGTATTTGACCCTGTAACAAAACCTCTACTTATTAGAGTTGTTATTTTCCGGGCCAATTGGACCCAGGATTTGCCACTTCCTGAGTCAGCAGAATGGTTGTTAGTTGGTAAAACCAATAAATAAAATGCTTCGGTAAAAGAATGGAAAGTATCTCCTAAATCCCGGGTAAACTACGATTTAAGTCTTCAGCTTTATGGATATGGTTCTGTTTCATGTTGTGTGCGGTGAGTTAAACTTCAGACTCAGGACCACGGTTAATGTACCTGGTTCTGAAAAACTAACCAATATCATCTACAATTGTTCCTTAGCCCTGCATAACAGCATATGTTCTTTATTTAGTCAAACTTTTCATTAATATGCATAAATGAAAGAGAAAAGTTCTTCAAACCTTCAAGAAATCTTCAAACTCAACAAGTGCACCACCTTTGAAACATTCGCCTCGGTAATCCACCAGAAATATCCCCAAACAGTTCCGACAACCAACACTCGAACAAAAACTGGCCAAATTCCGTGTCAGTGCCCCGGGTGGAGCGGGAAAACCTCCAGACAGGGTTCGGGTGCAGCGGGAAAGCCTCGAGACAGGGTCCGGGTGCAGAAGGAAAGCCTCGAGACAAGTGCACGGAGACACGTCGGCTCAACGCACTTAAATTAATGGATCAGAACTTGAGGAGTATAAGAAAGCATTGAGTTGGAGGTCTGTGTTGCCAGGTTACATGACCTGGCAGGAGAGGACAAGAACACGGAGAAAGGATACTCTCTTCATGATAGAAGTGGAGAACAAATGTGGACGGTGAAAATCATCAGCTGGCAGATTATACACCTTAGAACCTTGGATGTTAACATATTCTCGTTTGGTGCACCGCTATAAGTTAAAGTTGATGATAACTCAATCAGTCCGGCCTTTGTATGGGACCATAAGCAAAACTGCCGTTCTCTGAATGTTACTTGCAGTTTGCACTTGTTCTTTGAATGTTACTTGAAGTTAGCACTTGTTCTCTGAATGTTCCTTGCAGTTTGCACTTGTTCTCTGAATGTTGCTTGCAGTTAGTACTTGTTCTCTGAAGGCCTCTTGCAGTTAGCAATTGTTCTCTTAATTTTACTTGGAGTTAGCACTTGTTCTCTTAATTTTACTTCCACTTAGCACTTGTTCTCTTAATTTTACTAGCAGTTAGCACTTGTTCGCTGTATTTTACTTGCAGTTAGCACTTGTTCTCTGTATTTTACTTGCAATTAGCACTTGTTCGCCTAATTTTACTTGCAGTTAGCACTTGTTCTCAAAATTTTACTTGCATTTGGCACTTGTTCTCTAAATGTTACCTGCAGTTAGCACTTGTAGAAACTGGCGATCGCTGAACTTTACATTAGAGAAAAGGATACTCTACCTGCAAGTGAACTCACCCTAATCGTTTATCAATGATGTCTCGATCATTATTCCCTTAGCAGTGAGCAATTCACAAACATTAGGCCCCTTCCATGAACCGCTAGTTGTCGATACCAGCTTATGCCAAAAATCAGAGTTTTCCGAACACCCAATCGGATAACAGGGATATTTGTCTTTCTGGCATCCGACGCACTTGTGTATCTCTAAACGCTGGTAGCCTAAATCCGTTGCAATCAAAATAGCCTGACGGAAAACAGTGTCAGTAGTCTTTTATCATCCGCCGCACGTGGATTATACAAAACATAACAAACATCAAAAACTGTAACACTTAAATTAAAAATGTAGATATCGTTTCATGTCAATTCATTAACAAATCTGATGTAATCCAGAAAAAAATTAATTGATGGTTCAAGTCCTATTTAAGAACGTAATTTCTGTTATTTTATCTGTGAACATCGTGATGGGGGGCAGCAAACAACAAGGAACACTGTATGGCGGACAAGTGATTCAAACTCCAGTGAAGCGAGGCAGTCAGTAAATAGAAATGGATTTCAGTTTCTTTATTTCACATATAATGCTATGATTGCTTCCCTCCCAAGGAAAACGGGATAGTACATTCAACTCAATCGACGTTTGAAACACTATTAGTAGTAGTAGTAGTAGATTAGATTAGATTAGATTAGAGTAAGAAAATCAACCGAGCACGAGTGCTCATGTCGAGTGTTTCCTTTGGCAGAAGTGAAAAAAGAGTGGGGATAGTCAACGAGACTTTAGAAATTCACCCACACATACAGAAAAAGGAAGGTTGTAAGGACAGAAAGGAGAAGGACCACCACTATTGTCACCACAACCTACTACCACCACCCCACTACTACCCGGGGCATTTCAGCCATGGTGAAGAAAGGGTCGAGTGGTAGGATGGCAATTCAAGAACGGGGCGAACAAGATGGGAAGAGAAGTATTTAGGTTCCATGCGGTCGCATCTCAGACGGTCGAGCAGAGACGGACACGCCCATATGCTCAGAGGACTCATACTTTTCCTCGAGCGCATGCCTGTTGGCTTGCCCCTGAGGTTGGGTCAGACGGACTCCAAATAGGTATTGACTCTACTTCCAAAGGAGCATATGGGAATTAAATTTTGACAAGTATGTGCACATTTAGGAGAGCAGCACACCCAGTTGCACGGGTAGTGGTCCTCCCCCATGAGCTCAGAAGATTAAGTCTTCTGTACGCAAGCGGTTCATTGAAGGCTATCGCACTTCAGGGTGAGACGTCGAAGTGACATCTCCTAGGAATAGACCTGCCCTTGGTTGATCTAAAGTCTAGAACGGAATTTTCAAAAATGTCGTGAAATTTTGATAAGTGCAAATGTAGGAGAGCTCCACGCCCAGTTTCCTGCGAGTGGTTCTCCCTAGTGTTCAGTAGATTAAGTCTCTGAACTCGTGTGATTGGTCCTACAAGTGAGATGTCAGAAGGACATCTCCTAAAAAAATTTGCTCGAGGCAACTCCTAAGTTTAGTCACAATTATACATATTTTTAATTTTATTGATTAGTTACCGCAGAAATTTAGTCAAAAAATGCAAGAGATCAGTATTTACATTTTGAATTCAGACAATCGTCCAAGAGAACACAATGTTTCACATTTCGACAAGCATCTAACGTAGAATTTAATCCGAAAAAGAGCCAATGATTTTTTAATTTTGACATTTTTTTTTTGACATTGCTGCACCAGGTCCCACCCGAATCTGTGCTGCAGAAAAGAAGGCGGTTATTTATCCACATAGGACAAGGAAATAAAGTTCAGGGTGAGATGTCTGAGGGGCATCTCCAGGTATTAGTTTGCACTGGGTGCTATATATAGATTCAATATGCTTCAGGTGAGATGCCAGAGGGACATCTCCAAGATTATTTTATATTTCAGGTGAGATGTCAGAGGGACATATAACAAATATTATTTCACTAGGAAACCGGTGCGTGCTGCCAAGCAAAGGTTGACGCCCTTCAAGGTGAGACGTCAGAGTGACATCTTCTAAGAAAGAGTTGCTCGTGGCAACTCCTGAGTTTAGTCAAAAGAAACGCGAGTATTTTAAATTTTGAAAAACTGGTATTATTGTAAGTTTCAGTCCATGAATGGCATGAGTATTTGAATTTAAAGTTATGTCAAGTCAAAGGAAACAAAGGTTTTTAATTTCTGACCAATTATCGCAAGATTTGCTCCAAAAAAAAGCATGAACATTTATTGCAGATTCAAGTACAAAAGAGACGAACAACCGATATTTAAATTTTGAAATTAGCTCGGATATCTGTAAGGTATGGGTTAGTAGGTAAGTGTCTCACTGCGCCATGCTGCCACATGGTCACTCCCGGATCTGTACTACAGGAGAAAGAGAAGACGGTTTGTTCATTCAAAATGTACAGATGGGTCAATTTAAAGGTAAGTTGCCGGAGGGGCAAGTGCATTAAGTGCACTATTTTTTTCAGATTTCAAGATGAGATGCCAGAATGACATCTGTAAGATCTATTTATATTTCAACTGACGTGCCTGAGAGGGCTTTATTTGTTTCAAGTGAGATGACAGAGGGACATCTCCAAGAGATGTAACCGGCGCTGGTATTACAAGAAAACTGCTTTGCTATTATTTATTATCAATTTTTTTTTCTCCTCCTGACACAAAGGAAAGAAGAGAAGAAAAAGAGAGTAGCATCGTGTCGACAGTGTCTTTCCAAAGGAAAGTACTCACTTATTCAACAGATGGATGTTTTTATCCCTATTTCTTTCTTTTCTTTTCTCTCCCGACAGGGGGAGTGAAAAAGTAAGGATACAAATACTATCGCGTCGGCAAGGTCCCTCCGAAGGAGGATACACATTGCCTTAACAATGGATGATATCTGTCGAATCTACGTCGTACCGTAGAGTTGAGCAAGCTCTCCTCCTAGTGCGGTTTCGATTTTCACATATCATGGGGTGTGGGGGTGAGCCGTCGTTGCGGCTCATCGGTAATTGTCGCTGGGTCGCCGGCAGACTTCACCCAAACAAGTTCGTCGAATCTACGTCGTATCTTAGAGTTGAGCAATGCTCTTCTCATGGTGCGGTTTGATTTTTGCATAGCATTCGGTGTGGGGGTAAGCTGTCGATGCGGCTTCTCGGCAAGCACCGCTGAGCCGCCACAGACTTCACCCGCTCTGATTCGTAATTGTTATCTGTCTTTCCCCATTTTTCTCCTCTCTTTTCTCTCCCTCAGAGAGGGTAAAATAGGGAAAGAAAAATATAATTTGGTCGGCAAGGTCTATCCATAGGAAAATACTCATTGCCTCAACAATAGATGATATCTGTCGAATCTACGTCGTACCGTAGAGTTGAGCAAAACTCTCCTCCTGGTGCGGGTTTGATTATCAAATATCATGGGGTGTGTGGGGTGAGTCGCCGGCAGACTTCACCCTCACTAGTTCGCAATTTTGGCTATCCCTCCCAATTTTTTTCCTTTCTTTTCTCACCTACGGGGAGCGTAGAAAAATAAAAGAAAAATGCCATAGTGTCGGCAAGATTTCTCAGCTATGGATGATACCCTTCGAATCTAGGCAGTATAACAGAGTTGAGTAGGAGCTCTCTTCTTGGTGCGGGTTCGACTTTCGTATATCATGGGGTGTGATGATTAATGCTGGCAGCGTACCACATAGAAATAATGTAAATAAAGAGGATAAATATATGGTATTTCTCCAAGTCTTCATCGCCGCATTGAGTTGAGCAAGCCCTCCTCTTAGGCTGTGTCGATTTTCAGGATACCATAGTCCCTGCATCTGCTTGTCCCGTTAGAACAACAGATGGCCTCGTAGGCTAGCGGGATCGGTGAATGCGAATACCGTTACGGGCTCACACCCAGTACCGATGGCCCTGACGTGGGTCTAGGGGTGGGTGAGAGTCGCCGTAACACCTCTCACCCGGTGAATTCCGAAAATTATCATTCTCGAGATATTATCAGTCTGTCTGTACTTGAAATGCAGTATTAGCAGTCTACCTGTACTTGCAATGTTAATGGCAGAAGCGTTCCATTTCGATATGCAGTTTTTCAGTAGCTTGAGTTGGTCAACATTAGCAATCATTACATTGTTACTGATAATGAAAGTATAAGTAATAATTAATTACTACTTCTATCAGAGACATGCTAGTGTTGTTACTAATAACGCATTTATTTATAGTAATAGCTTGAATTGCGACGAGAGCCATGTCATGCTACTTCTCTATATCCCTATAATTATAATTTCGACAGCTCCTGGGGAAGTCGTGTCGTTTTCAGGTTAACCGAGTCACGGAACCTAGTGCTTGTCGAGCGCGTTTTTGAACGCATCCACGTATTCGGAACCAACTACCGCAGCTGGTAAGTTGTTCCAAGCTCGTGAGATTGCTATCGGGAAACAGTGTTGGGCTATAGTTGTAGCGAAACGTTTTTCCACAAGTTTCACCCCGTTGTATTTGGTACGAATGTTGTGGTCCCTGTCGAAGAGGCCGACAGGGCTCACGTTTGAATAATTTCAGGTATATGAAGGTTTCAATGAGCTGGCCCCTCAGCCTTCGTTGCTCGAGAGTAATGAGGCCAAGTTCTTTGAGCCTATCCTCGTAGCTTTGGTGACGTAGCTGCGGGATAGGCTTAGTAGCACAATGCTGGATTCGTTCCAGTTTGGCTGTGTCCCCCCTCATGTGTGGGGACCAGAACTAGACTGCATGCTCGAGGTGTGGACGGACGAGGGACGTGTACAACGGCAATACAATGTCATTCATTTTGCAGAGGAAGTTACGGGAGATGTAACCAAGGTTACGATTAGCCATCTTGTAACTTTCTTCGACCTGCGCGCCCATTTTATATATTTCGAGACTTGGACGCCCAAGTCTCTCTGTTGGTCAACAGTTGCAAAATCGCTTCCTGCCATCGTGTGGTTAAAGTTGGCATTGCGACACCCCATGGGCATAACTGTACATTTTGCAACATTGAATGGCATCTGCCACGCTTCCGACCATTGGACGAGTTTTTCGAGATCTTGTTGAATCTCAACTCTGTCTCTCTCCCTCCATGCTGCATGACAAAGCTTTGTGTCATCGGCAAATTTCGATACGTTGTACAGAAGCCCCGCATTTATGTCGTTTACATAGATGAGGAAGAGGATAGGAACCAGGACACTGCCCTGGGGCACCCCAGGGGTAACAGGGGCCCACTCGGACAAAGCCTGGCCGATGGTGACTTTTTGCTTGCGTCCTGTTAGCCTGGCGCGCAGCGTAGTACGTTGCCACCAATGCCTAGCTCAGAGTCTTTGTGTAACAGTCTTCTGTGCGGCACCTTGTCGATGGCTTTTTGGAAGTCTAGGTAGATGACATCCACTGCCTTTCGGCGGTTGTACACGTTGATCACCTCATTGAAGAAGTCCAGCAGATTCGTCAGACAACTCCTCATACGACGGAAGCCGTGTTAGTGTCATGAATGAGTCCGTTGTCTTCCAGATAATGGACGAGAGGATTTCGTTTCAATTGCTCGATGGTTATGCACACGATCGACATCAAGCTGATCGGTCGATAGTCGCTGGGCGATTGTCGGCCACCTTTCTGGAAGATTGTCGTGACAATGGCAACTCTCCAGTCTTCGGGGACCTCGCCACTCGTCATCGATAAGTTAAAGATGTGGGTTAGGGAATCCGCCAATTGTTCTCAAGTTTTCTTGAGAACTCTTGGATGGTGTTCATCGGCACCGATCGATTTGTAAATGTCCAGTTAATCAAGTGGTTCGACAACTTCCTCTCTTGTGAACGCAATGTCGTTGAGGCTGACTTCCCCAAGCGTAAACAGTATCTCGTTCGTAGCCGGGGCCCTCAACTGTGAACACTGAACAGAAGAAGCTATTCAAGACACTGGCCATGTCCTCAGGTGACGTTCTGAGGACACCATCTTCATCCATTAGCGATCCAACTGAGTCCCTAGAAATTCTACGCTCGTTGACGTAGCAATAGAAATTCTTTGGGTTCCTTTTGGCGTTATCCGCAATATTTTTCTTTATCGTGCGCTTAGAGTATCGGACTAGTCTAGTGGCTGTCCTACACGCCAGACGGTGCAGTTCTGCCGCCTCTTAAGTGTTCGGTGTTATCCCTCAGTCGTTGCGCATTTAGTTGATCGCGACGATTCAAGGCTCTTGCAACTTTGACGTTCCACCAAGGGGGCCTGATCCTTTGAGCGGGATCAATTGTCCTCAAGGGTATACATCGGTCGCTTGCCTCGCGAACTCTCTCATTGAGGATACGGCAGCAAGCGTCCACCGTCCCGTCATCGAGTTGTTCGATTAAGTTAAGCGCACTTAGTTGTTCTCCCATCCTCTGGAAGTCTGCTCGCGCGAAATTGGGGCGGCGTATAGCTCCTTGGGGGGCTGGACGTTGTGGTCAGCACCTCCCAGTGTGTTGTCAAATAGGATATTGCCGACCAAACGCTCCTCAGTTGACGTGACTAGGTCCAGAATGTTGTTCCCCTGGGTTGGTTCCCAAACATACTGGGTCATGCCGTTTTCGGCGATAAACTCCGGTAGTTCTGCGTTGAGTATTTCGCAAGAAACTGTGGCGAGAGCAGCTCTAAGAAATGGATGCAGTATCTTCTTTATGTACAGCACGGACCCGTCCCCTCGTTTACTAGGGGTGGGTTTGTCCACGCTGAACATTTTGTAGCCTGGTAGCATTATCTCTGCTGCCAGGTTTCTACTCTGGGGATCGAGTCATGTTTCGTTTATGCCAATGACATCAAACGAGTACAGAGTTGCCAGTCGCCTCAGTTCGTCAAACAGGGGCATAGGACTGCGTGTTACAGAAGAAGACCTTTAGACGGTGCGTGTCTCGGTCTTCGACATCTTCATCATTGGGGGGGTTCCGACACGACGGATGTGGACCAGGGTCATGACCATCCCTATAATTGCCTTCTTGTGAGCCCAGTAACGCATCTACCGTGCCCGCAGCTTCTTCCTCTTGGAGCGACTGATTGACGGTCATCGCTCCTGTCCGGGATCTGCTGCGGGCACGGGGCCCTCTAGGAAGGGTTTCTGAGGCCAAAACTGGACCATTTAGAGCACGCTGGACCCCTAATTTGTGGGCATAGTATTTCATAGTGCTTAGATGGAGCAGTCGGCCAAGTCGGGCATTTTCTACATCATTCAGATGTAGGCCGTCTCTTAGGAACAGATCGGGCCTCTCCCGAAAGTCATCAAACAAGTTGATGAAAGATTTTCTATCTGACTTGCAAATGGTCTCGAGGGCTCGATTTGTATAGGATACATTACTATACAGTTCGTCAACATCATTCAATCGCGGTTAGATGGATGTGATGGCCACTCGATCCGTTTTTGCCTTGAGGTTAGAAATCAGCTGCAAATACTTGGCTAGCAGATCTTCCAGCCTTGTCCTTTTAAGATCATTGGTGCCTACATGGCAGATGATGAGTGTCTCTCGGCTGGAAACTATAACCTCTGCAAGGGTGCCTCTGATCTTTTCAATCGTGGCACCGGGCTTACAAATAATCCGCCTCTTTGCCTTACACCTATGAGCAAATTCTACCGCCTGGTGTCGGACGATAGAGTCACCAAGGACAAGTGTCTCAATTTCGCCGTCCAGGTCAGCGAACCTCTCAAAAGTGTTCAGCGTTGGCATCACAAACGCGGGTCGGTTCACGAATGTGAACCGGTTCTGGAGCAGCTAAAATCTATCCGAATTTACGCCGCCCCGTCGAGGTTAGGTACGGTTTCGGTCCGTGGATGTCTTGGTCCGAGGTATCGGCTTAGTCCCAGTTTTCAGTTTCCGGGCAGAGGATGACCTCTTGGCCTGACGGGAAGTAGGTACCCCGGGTTTGAATTTAGGGATGGAAGCGGGTTGCGAGCTCACATCCAACACCGGCAGCCCTGATATGGGTTTAGGGGTGGAAGCATGCTACCGTTGCCGACTCTTACCCAAAATGTCAAGGTAGGAAGTCAGAGAAAGACCACCAAGACTCCCCCGCGATCGAACTGGGTCCCTTTGGTCAATCCTCTCCCGGGATGCCTCTCCGTCCAGCTGTAAAGCATGGACCACCAACTCGTTAACTTTTACCAGTTTCCTCATCTGTTCCGCCAGGCTCTTACTAGCCTTTTCCATATGAGAACGTAAGTTTCTGCTGAGGTCTGCAGTAAAACTCTCAATATCACGCTTACTATCAAGGTCCTCTTGGACCTTACTTACCTCGTCTCTCACCTCCGCTACGGACTCACAAGTCCTGCCGATCTCCTCTCTCATCTCCACATACTCATCGGCGACATTGCGCAGCTGCTCCTCGAGAACAAAGACCTTCCCCGCAACGATCCCGTCCTCTCCGTCGTCGTCGCGCCGTCGCAGGCCCTGGTAGGTCACCAGGACCTGGTCGAGCCTGCCATCCAGTTCACAGACCCGGCAGACGAGGTCTCCCGCGAGGTCCCTGAAGAGCATCTTCCTCATCCTGGCGAAGCAGACCGAGCAGTCCGCCAGAGTAGGAAGCATCCTCAAAAGTCGTCCGCGGGAGCTTTCACTTTTCCCGCAGGCGCGCGCACTCACTGAGCTTACTAGTTTCAATTAAATTTATTTTAGTAATTAGCACACTTAGAACATTAAATGTTCGAACTTTTCACCGACAACAAAGACACAAATAGTCTGAAACAGAAAGACACAAATAGTCAGTTAGTAAACGGCACGGGAACACGCGATTTAGTAGTAGTAGTAGGCCTGATACGGGCTGAAGAGTTCATTCTAGCATTATTCCAAAATTAAATTTGCAGTGCAACTAGCCCGGCCTAGATGAGGTGCCCATCGTTCATGGGCTGTCGGATGCTGAAGGCCCCAATGGAGGTTGTTGCCACCTTAGCGGTCATAGTCCTAATGTCACATTTCCCTAATAAGGGGTGGATTAGTCTCCCAGTGTTAGTCGAGGCGGGTTTAAATGTATTTACGTTATTACTATTTACCACATCATATGGTAAACGGTTCCAAATTGTTGGCATCTTGATTGGAGAGAAGTACTCGACCACTGATGTTCTGTATGGTTTTAGATTCAGCTTCTGTCCATTATTTCTGTTTATTGGGTTGTAATCTCGATCCAAGAGGTCCTCAGGGTTAGCTCTAGTAAGCCCGCTCAAGTATTTGAAGGTTTCAATTAACAGAGCTCTAAATCGTAGTATTTCAAGTGATATCAGTTTTCATTCGTAGAGTTTTTTGTTGCTCGATGCAGAACACGTTTCATTTTGTTAACACCCTGTCTTAGGTGAGGGGACCAAAATTGTACTGCAAATTCCCTTTGAGACCTGACGAGTGAAGTATATAACGAAAGCATATTGTCCCTGAACTTGTAGTGAAAATTTCTGGATATAAAGCTAAGGACTCTATTGCATTTCTTATAGCTAGCTTCCACTTGGTTTTTTCACTCGAGATATTTGGTGATTTGCCCTTTATCGCACCAGTCCACTAGTTTATTAAGATCCCTTTGGATTGCTTTGCGATCTTGCTCCCAGTCCGCTTGGTGACACAGTTTAGTGTCATCAGTAAATTTTGATAACTTGCTTTCGATGCCAGTTTCCATGTCATTTATAGAGATTACAATGAGAAGAGGCCCAACAACACTGCCCTGGGATACTCCTTATGTTACCGTAGCCCACTGGTATCTTCCTCTGCCTACAAAGACCCGTTTCTTGCGGCCAGGAAGCTAAATCGGAGCCACCTGGCCACGTTTCTAGTTATTCCAAGGGCCTCCACTTTCTAAGTAGGCATTCAAGGGACACCTCATCAAACGCTTTTTGAAAGTTAAGATATATAAGATCGACAGTTTTAATTTTATCGTATATCTCAGTGACCTTATTGAAAAAGTCCAGGAGATTGGACAGGCAGCTAAGTTTGCTTTTGAAGCCATGTTGGGTTTCCTTGATGAGGTGGTTTCTCTCGAGGTGACATGTTATACTTGTTTTTATCAATATTTCCAAGGTTTAACCGACCACAGATGTGAGACTGATTGGTCTATACTTTCCTAGCGCTTGCCTACTACCCTTCTGGAACATGACTGTGATGTTTACTAATTTTTTTTTTTATAATTGTAATAGTCATAGACCTAGTAAAGGTCTCTGTCAGTGAACCACTTATAATGTCGGAGAGGTTTCGCAATATTCTCGGATGCAGATCATCTGGTCCTGTAGATTTGTGTTGTTGTGAGACATTTGAATCACGTTACCCCGTTGCTTTTTAACAACACTGAACCAAAATGTGACAATTCGTTTTATGTCTATTGTAAAGCCTCCAATACTATAATCAATTCATACATAAATAAATGAAAAAAGTACAGTTTGAATAATATTTAAAATTTAAAACTGACTAAAAGATATGTCTGAATGCGATATTCATTTGGTGAGTCACAAGTTAATTTTAAAATTTCAACTGAAATCTAGTCTTAGCTAGAACTTCGTCGCCGAGTGAAAAGGCAATGTTTGAATTTCAACCAAAATTCTAACTCGCAGAGAAATTCGTCTGTGAGTCTAAAAAAAGCTAAGCGACTAAGCTTGTGCTCTAAACAAGCTTAGTCAACTGATCGGCTACTGCCGTCAATATGACTGCTCTGCACAAGCTTAGTCAACTGATCGGCCACTGCTGTCAATATGATTGCTCTGCACAAGCTTAGTCAACTGATCAGCCAATGCCTTCAATATGACTGCTCTGCAGAAGCTTAGTCAACTCATCGGCCACTGCCGTCAATATGACTGCTCTGCACAAGCTTAGTCAACTCATCGGCTAGTGCCGTCAATGTGACTGCTCTGCACAAACTTAGCCAACTGATCGGCCACTGCCGTCAATATGACTGCTCTGCTTAAGCTTAGTCAACTGATCGGCTACTGCCGTCAATGTGACTGCTCTGCACAAGCTTAGCCAACTGATCGGCCTCTGCCGTCAATATGACTGCTCTGCACAAGCTTAGTCAGCTGATCGACCACTGCCGGCAATATGACTGCTCTGCACAATATTAGTCAACTTATCGGCCACTGCGGTCAATATGACTGCTCTGCACTAGCTTAGTCAACTTATTGGCCACTGCCGTCAATGTGACTGCTCTGCACAAACTTAGTAAACTGATCGGCCACTGCCGTCAATATGACTGCTCTGCACAAGCTCAGTCAACTGATTGGTCACTTCCGTCAATATGACTACTCTGCACAAGCTTAGTCAACTGATCGGCCACTGCCGTCAACATGACCGCTCTGAACAAGCTCAGTCAACTTATCGGCCACTGCCGTCAATGTGACTGCTCTGCACAAACTTAGTAAACTGATCGGCCCCTGCCGTCAATATGACTGCTCTGCACAAGCTTAGTCAACTGATCGGCCACTGTCGTCAATATGACTGCTCTGCGCAAGCGTAGTCAACTGATCGGCCACTGTCGTCAATATGACTGCTCTGCACAAGCTAAGTCAACTGATTGGCCACTTCCGTCAATATGACTATTCTGCACAAGCTTTGTCAACTGATCGGCCACTGCCGTCAATTTGACTGCTCTGCATAAGCTTAGTCAACTGATCGGCCACTGCTGTCAATATGACTGCTCTACACAAGCAGCTTAGTCAACTGATCGGCCACTTCCGTCAATATGACTGCTCAACACAAGCTTAGTCAACTGATCGGCTACTTCCGTCAATGTGACTGTTCTGCACAAGCTTAGTCAACTGATCGGTCAATGCTGTCAATGTGACTGCTCTGCGCAAGGGAAATCGACTGAACGGCCTCTGTCGTCAATGTGTCAGCTCTGCATAAGCTAGTTTGACTGATTGGCCCCTGCCGTCAATGTGCTGCTCTGCACATGTTAAGCCAACTGATCGACCAGTGACCTCAACGTGAAAGCACTTCACAGGCTCAGTCGACTGATTGGCCCCTGCCGTCAATGTGAAAGCACTTCACAGGCTCAGTCGACTGATTGGCCACTGCCGTCAATGTGCTGCTCTGCACATGTTAAGCCAACTGATCGGCCACTGACGTCAACGTGAAAGCACTTCACAGGCTCAGTCGCCTGATCGGCCACTGCCGTCAATGTGCTGCTCTGCACATGTTAAGCCAACTGATCGGCCACTGACGTCAACGTGAAAGCACTTCACAGGCTCAGTCGACTGATCGGCCACTGCCGTCAATGTGCTGCTCTGCACATGTTAAGCCAACTGATCGGCCACTGACGTCAACGTGAAAGCACTTCACAGGCTCAGTCGACTGATCGGCCACTGCCGTCAATGTGCTGCTCTGCACATGTTAAGCCAACTGATCGGCCACTGACGTCAACGTGAAAGCACTTCACAGGCTCAGTCGACTGATCGGCCACTGCCGTCAATGTGCTGCTCTGCACATGTTAAGCCAACTGATCGGCCACTGACGTCAACGTGAAAGCACTTCACAGGCTCAGTCGACTGATCGGCTACTGCCGTCAATGTGAATGCTCTGCGAAAGCAATGATACAGTTTTCATTTCTTTGGGTGCATAATATAAGAAAACAGTCGTGGCTGCGAATGAAAGGAAAACTTTGCCAACATCCATCAACTAGAAGTTTCAATCAACGGCCGAGAGATGGACGAAAAACTTGCGCTCCTCAGAAGTGTATAGCTATCAGGAGGCCGTTTGTTTCTGTTAGGGAAGTTGAAAGTAAATTCTCGGCGACGGAAGCACAAAACAAAAGCAGACTTTCAAAAGCTTTTTGGAGATATTCCAGCTGAGTATCCTTGGAGAGAGACCACCTTGCTGATTTTAGGACTTGATTGAATGTTACGTTTTAAATTTAATGCGGCGAACGTATTATATTGTTGTCGTCGCGTGTAAAGTAGCATCTCTTTCACTTCGTGTACATAAATGACGATTACTTTAAAGCTAACAGGATAAATATTTTGAGGTTTCTGAATTTAAAAAAAATTAAGCCAGTGTGTGTAAAGGGCTTCAATTATCTCTTCAGATAAATAGTGGTGAAATAGGCTCGGTAAAGGGTATGATCGTATTGTATTTTTAGCAGTTCACATATAATAACTTTATTTTTTATCGGCCTGTATCCCTGACATAAACAGCATCAACAAATATTCAAGTTGAACCAGGGGCTCTGAAGTGAAAAATACTCTAAGAATACATCAATTTCAGGATGTTCTACAAGTGTAACTTTACATTGATGGTTTAATATTACATTAAAAACGATGATATCACCCGACAGTTTTCTGTCAAGCAATTCCATGCATCGTCGATTGATTCCAGCCATGCATCGTCGATTGATTCTAGCTATCCATCATCGATTGATTCCAGCCATGCATCGTCGATTGATTCTAGCTATCCATCATTGATTGATTCCAGCCATGCATCGTCGATTGATTCTAGCTATCCATCATCGATTGATTCTAGCCATGCATCGTCGATTGATTCCAGCCATACCTCGTCGGTTGATTTTAGCCATGCGTCGTCGATAGATTCCAGCCATGCATCATCGGTTGATTCCAGCCATACCTCGTCGGTTGATTCCAGCCATGCATCGTCGATTGTTTCCAGCCTTGCATCGCCGATGGATTCCAATGAAAGTTACGCACCTGGTGTCTAATGCTCTGAAGATTCGAGTTTCAGAGTTACTCAGATACGTTGAAAATTATGGTTTAGGCACTAGGAGCTTTCACGAGACAAGCTGTCACGAGATTGGGGTTACTGGATTTGTCGAGGCCCTTCATTAAACGTTCGTTGAAATTACCAATTTGTTAAGGTTCTCCGTCGGCTATTAGATTCGAATGGCTATGTCGCATAGATCTCAAATTTTTTGCTGTTTTCTTCTATTGAGCATCAAGAAATAACATTTTTTCTTGTAACCGGGGTCGGGATTTCTCCCTATTGAGTAGGTACATAAAATGGACCCCAATATTTATTCACAGTTTAAATCAATAATTTATCTCGAAATCGATCCCTATCAAGTGTTTCAGTTTGTATTATTAAATTCGGCTGCATCATACTTCCCACAATTGCTACGGAGTACAATGGTTGTAGATAAATCCAG
>SDVV010010105.1:0-16400 GCA_016164225.1 Gammarus roeselii
TATATATGTGCCTGTGGGTGTGTGTGTATATCTTTGAGGGCAAATCTCGAATAGTCATACACTATTTCTCCATATCTCTGATTTTAAAACGTATCTTTGACCATCGTATGATATTATTTTGATATCAGTTACTACTATTTGATGCTCATTTAGGTCAACTACACCAGGCAACTCCAGATGCAAGTATCTTTCCGATTTTATCGCAGCATTTCCTAATAATTGATTCATTTTACCCTGATCTGATTTTCATTGCAATTTCTTTTAATTTCACATGAACTGCTTGTATTCCTTTCTTTATATAGTTTCAATCGTCGTAGGACATTATTTTAGCATCATTTATAAACATGTGTTCTTCGTCTGGGTCTATAAAAGATATCTGCAAGTTGCTGTTATCAAAATTAAGAACAATATATTCCATGTAGTGGAGTAACCAAGCTTTTAAAGACGGAAAGTTGTACTCGATTGCACCGTCAAGTGTTATCACTCATTGGTAGGAAAGGGGAGAAGTAACTGTACATTCTTAGTGTCGTATTCAAAAGATGTGAGAAAAATACTTCCATAAATATTATGCCGCCTTTGAAGAAGCTCAGTCAGTCTCACTATGTTCAGGAAATATTTTATTTCCTGTCGATCACAACGCGTGATTATACTTTGCAGTTACGAGAGATGAATTATTTTAAAAAACAGTCGTATCTGATTACAGTTTGACAAAAAAAAACTGTCATTGTAAATGCTGCAACCAAGTGTGGTACTGTTCATGAATACCTAAACGGAACATTCAAAAATTCGTAAAATGTACCGAAACAAATCGCGATCTGCAATGCACATGAACCTAATTCAAAAAACATTCACATGAGCATTCTTTAGGATTTCGAAAGTGGCTGAAAGGAGGCGGGAAATCACATACACCGAGTTATTATGGCAGAATATCACAAGCTGAAACAAAGAAGAGTTTAACACGGTCTTTTCCTCTCTAGCTCTAATACTACTGTCGAAGAACTGCCCGACAGAACCAATCGCAAAGAGAGTCACAGCTGAAGATAGAAAAAAACTGATGAAGAGGAAGTAACATAAGGAGAGGCAGAAATAAAGTGAAGATGAGAGTCGTAACGTTAGCCAGAACCCACTTGGCAGAAAATGCGCAGGCACCATCACGTGTACTTAATTCAAAATAAAATGCACGAAGATTCAATTGCAAGTCCCTATCATAGCCCGCAACCAGTTGAACACCTACTAAACCTAATGACGCAAGCTGCAACGAGCTGCATAAAACTCAATATGCGGTCCACAACCAAACATTACTATAACCAAATATCCACAACCAATTATTATCCCGGGAAAAAAAATCATTCAATCTTTCCTAAAAAATATTTATATAGATTTTCAAAACCGTGCCGAGATTATCTATTCATTGAATAAAAAGGAAATCAAATTGAGCTAAACAGACAGTGACGAGCAAGAGAAATGACCGAAATGTCAGAATAAATAAAATCGGTAACACTACGATTCAAATATCAATTGAAGGAATCACTTGATCATTCATGTCTATGACCTAGCAAATGAAAACAATTTTATAATGTATCAGACAAATGCAGACGCAAAGAACAGAAAGACTGCACTGGAATAATTTCCAATCACTGATTATGGCCGCTAAGTAATCAAGTAACGATGCGACAACATCGTGCAAATAACTGAAAGAAAACTTCCAAAAACGGTACAAAAAATGATTGAAAATCTTCGCGATCACGCCATGGGACCTATCATCAAGATCGAGATGACAATGAAACAACTTGTTTCCGTCAAAAGTTGCACGGCATTTTCAAACAACGATTTTCTAGATCATCACGAAATATTACGGATAACTGTGATCATTCACACTGAAGAGAAGTGTATCAGCACCTTTTCGATCCCAAAGGCTAAGTTGAACTGCGAAGATAAGTAAACTAGGCATAAAATCATGGCAAGTGATTCTGGATATTGTTTCGTAATACAATGCTCTCCGAACACAAGAAATGGGTGTCAGCGCTGATGGATTGTTTAAGGCTATCGTGATTATTCATATCCAGCATCAATGTTCGCGAAGTGAGAGGTTCTACAAAACTCCTGGACTGCATTAGGTTTGTGTATCCAACATCAGAGTAGATGGGCGTGCTGGGCTCCAAAGTTGGAATACTCGTAAGCTCAGAACTCCTTTCATCAGTCAAGATCTTAACAATGTATGCAAATCCAATTCACCAACCATTGTAATTTACTCAAATTCTACCGATACCTTGTACAAGGGCAAAAAGATGCCTCCTTTCTCATTTGCATCAGCACATGGCAAAGATTCCGTTCATCAGATTTTTGACACTGGTCAATTGCGACACCTTTCGAAACAGTTTTAAGAATCGGCGCAGGCTTAACCATTTCCATGTATTATAATTTAATAGGCATCAGGGTACACATTAGGGAATGAACAAGAGAGAGAAGGAGCCACACGCCAACTTCTGTGGTCTTTACTGACGGTGCAGCAGTACTCCATAGACCAGAAATATAAATTATAAACTATCGGTGAGTGGGGTTACTGAATGATACTTAGTTAGGTCAAACTCATTTACCCTGAATGAAAGTCTTTTTAATGCACATTTTCATATGCAACGCATGCGTGTTTCGTTCTTGAACTGTGAAGTGAACAGCAAAAAGGAATACCCTGATGTTCTTTATTAACGTTGATGTGAATCTAATTGTTTGAAACATCGAATAAACTTACGACTGAGCTTATCAGTGACTTCAATTCTCGGTTGGATATGTAACACCTGTTTAACAGCTTGGCTAATTAGTAGATACAAGGACCGCGAAACCCAAATTAGTGAAGGAATTAGATAGGGCATAATTAGTGGTGGGGCAAGAGTTAGCTGCAGTCAGCTGCGGCAGGTGGGCGGCGCGGAGGATAGCGGAAGGTGAGCGGCACGAATGAATGGAGGTGACTCATTAGGATGAACGGACAGCTTATATATGTTAATAGTTTTTTAGTAGGTTATACATATCAATTTTTTTATGTTAGTAGGTTATATATTTTTACTTACGTATAAGTTTTTTTTGACATTTCAATGGTGGGCATGCAGTATTGCAATTCCATTGCATGTCATGTTGCATATCTGCATTTCCAATACCAGTCCTCTGAACGTTTAAGGATAATGACAACATACATTTATAAGATAATTTTTATTGAAAACAAATCTAACAGTTACAGAATTATTTACACGAATGTTGATTTCCGGATACGTTCATGGTGGAATTTTCAACCTTGGTATCATTTTTACGTCGTTCGATATCGATCAATTTACACGTGGCATAGATTCAATTAGTTTATTGTTATTTTCAGCTATTGTTTCTATCAGTACCTTTTGCGCTCTGTTTTACTTACTCCTGCAATAACTCCTTCATTCATTTTTCTCTATTGCGAGCTATAGCACACATAGAAAAAGATGCCATATAAACAGGTGACTGAAACATCCCTTCAAATGAGAAGATCCCGAAAGGGAATATTTCCATGATACAAATTATTTGGTTAGGGTGAATAGGATCGTCTCTATCTATGTAAGCATTTCGTTATAATTCTCTCGCTATGGCAAATTATGTGAGATTGATCTTATCTGTTATTTTAATGGTATTTTTTTCCCTGACTGATTTGTCATTATTTCTATGTTTTTGATCACATGTTTCATTATAGGTTTTTGTCTGGATAACAATTCTATATATTTTTTCTGTACACATATGTTTGAATTCGTATCTAGTTGGGGTATAATTGACTCATTCGGAAGTTGGTTGGATGCTTGATATCGAATCTAGGCGACGTTTTATGTTTTTCCATTTATTTATTTCATATGTATACAATATATATAGGAATAGAACCGTTTATTAGTCTGGCAGTTGACGAGTTCATGTTTGTATTTTGGATTGATGCAGCAGCTTCGTTAAGAGATTCTGTATACTCCATAACGCATTATCCAGTTTTGAACCAGATATATCGGTGTTCCATTGACGCGGTGTTCCAATAGCGAGAGTAGTTGAACGATATGAATGTATTGTAAGTTATTATAACTTGTTATGTATACTTGATGATGATCGATTGATTTATAATGAATATATAGTGTTTTTTGGAATTTTGAATAGTTATCTCACACAGTTATAGTTTTTTTAATGATATTTTAGGTTTGCATCATCCATGTAGCACACTATTTCAGGCATAAGTGATGGGTTATTGCATTATTCTTCTTATTGTAATAAATCTTGATCGTTTAGGTATGTGTCTTTGAGTTTTGTACGTTCTCTGTACAGTTTACATCTTCGATGCAAGGCATTGTGTATTATATATAATATCGGAATATCAGGATACATTACGTTTGTATCTGCAATGTAGAACATCATTTCAGGTATAAATTAGTTACAAGCTGTATATTTTTAGTGTTTTATATATCTTCTTACATCCTGGTACAATGTTTGGCGTAGATATTTTATATATATAGGAGATGCTTTTTGGGTACAAAATACTGAAATAATTATTTTTGTCCTTGTGAAGTTATGTACACCAATTAACACACACATACATAACCAGATAAGAATATTCCTCTATCGTTATATATAGCGGCAGAACAAGAAAAATCGTTGTCGAATGCTGTAACGTCATTCACCTGTCTAACAACAGCATGGACTAGAAGACAATCGGAAAAATATCAAGAAGACCCAGCAGTCAGGAACCGTCCTGAAACAAGGCTGATTCAATCTTATTTGACTCATCCGGTGTAGGGATAACTGGTGAAGTATTACTGCACGTAAAACGAGGCGGGAAAAAAGTCAATGAACCGTTCACAGCGTCAAAACATGTCGGTGGTTTTGTGCTGGGAAAGAAAACTAAAAGTCCATAATAGAGATCATGGTTGTTTTATTATTTTAAACGAGGTTGGAAGAGGGTCCATTCCCCGTCGGATTGTCAATCTCTGACAAGGAGGGATTAAATGTAACCTTTATCCTATTTTGGTTTCAGGGGCTTACGCTAGGAGAAGTTGGAGGTTTAAAATGTTGACCTATCAATAATATTTTTTGGTCAAACTGTGAGTTAACAGAAAAACATTTGGGCCGACTTCGTGCGTCAAGATCTCACAGCGGTAGCTTGAAAGCGATCTAGAACCTTTTTTGGGTTCAATGGTTAACAGGTTTAGGGATTGAAAATGATGGCCAATTTTTTACTAACATATTGTTAGAGATTAGTAAGTACGAAACACTGTAGGTCTCACCTTGTCATTCCCTTTTATTCGGCGCAACAAATATGTCATCGGGGACTTCAATGCGATCTATAGCCTACCATGGGTTTAGCGCTTTACGGGTTGAGAAAATGTATGGTGGAAAACACAGGCCTATTATCTTTTTTTAATCATATGGTGGTAAAATGTTTATTGGAAGTGGGAAAAAGGTTCATGACACCTTTTGCATGTCAAAATTTGACACCGGGACGTTGGACCAAATCCAACACCAATCTTTGGTTCAGTGGTTTACCAGAGATTAATGATTATTTCCAGTCAAATCGTATTCTTTTGTGTCTATCATTGTTATTTTGTCCATTATTATCATCTATTTGTCTAATATTGTTTACTTATAATTTTTATTCTTTGTTGATTCGTTGTGTATCATTGTTTATTTTTTGTCAATGGTGGCAATGGGGTGCTGACTACGCTCTTGTGGTTTACGAGTTATTCAGGTGACATGACTCTAGTTAAAATCGACTCGCTCAAACTGTGCCAGATTCGATACAAAAATGTTTTTCCTTCTTCGCATCCTCCTTTCTCATCTCGCTGCCATTGGTAGGGAAATTCCTGATTTATTGCGGATGACCTCGAATGTAGCCGAGTGTAACTCGTTCCTGCTACATTTGGTTTGCAAGGCGAAGGTCCGGGTCTATAACGGAAAGACGGCAGATTCATTTCAGTCGTGGTTAATAAATTTGTATGTATACACGTACAGCTATTTCCCGCTAATTATGAGGGTGGCTAAGCTAAGCTGACACAGAGAGGAGAGGCGCATAATCTCCCCACCACATGATCACCGTGTCCTTGCCATGCTCGAACTCGCTACTTGCAGCATCAGAGGCCGTCACTGCTGACGGTCACGCTAACCACTCGGCCACTGAACGGGAGACGAACAAAAATAATACTGTTTTTTCTCTCATAAAAGGGTTTCACAGATTTAAACTCGTTACAGTTTTTAAGAAACGAATAAGATCTACAGTCGTTGGTGATACAACGACTTGAATAGGAATCGAAGTTTATAGCAAATTTTACTGCTGGAAGCATCACAAGGAGATAAGTAACTATACATTTGAATAGTGAAAGTATTTATTGAGGAGTTTTTTTTTTCAGTCGTATAAATATCAATTGAAGTTACGGCCTATTTGCTCAAGCTGCATCTCGTTCAGCTTTGGCTAGCTTGCTCCAGCTTCTCCAGGCCGTGGACGTCCGTGATCATGTTGCCGTCATATGACCTGCGGCCGCATAAGCATGTGAGTTTGTGAAGCAGACAATGTTGGTGAGATGTGTTATTGTTGCCCTACAACTCAGGAGAAATTTAATGATGTAACCTACTATATAGAATCCTTAGCTGCCAATGGAGTGTCGCTTGGCAAACCCGGTACTCTTGATTTGATTTTCACTGAGCATGCGTGACAGTAAAATTCCTGTAACTTATATAAAATTTGCAATACTGCAAGTTCATATGAACGCACTCTAGAATAAAGCCACGTCACACATCTTCGCATGTAGCGCAACTCATTGCCAGGCAACGTGGGTCGGGCACCAACATAGACCATAAAATAGATAACACAGGGCACTTCTTTATATAACCGCGTAAACAAAAGTGAATGATGTCACCAAATAGCACTCCATTCACTTTTGGTGACGTGGTTCTACTAAGAAATGCCATGTAATCTCTGTTATGAGGGCTTTATAGGTGCTCATATCTCTGTTATGAGGTCTTTATAGGTGCTCCAGAACATCCATGCCTATGTTCTCGAAGCTCTACATGCAACGATATGTAGACGCGTCTTTAGACTGTTGGAGCACACCTCCTAGACGTTCAATTTGGACCAATATCTAGGACTGTGCAATGCAACAAAACTCGCTTTTTGTCTGTAGAAAGATTCGTGTTTTCTTTCTGTTGTAACGTTGTGAGAAGAAAACATTAGTTTGAAGAATGGGCTCGCCATGCCAGGAGATACTAGGACCATCGGCTCATACCAGCCGGTGAAGTGCAGAGATCAAGGCAGCTTCTGAGAGCCACTGAGAAAGTCAGAGCAGATCAGTTTATTAACGTTAACATAATAAACAGTACGGATGGCTGCTTGGACGTCCCATTGGTTATGAGCGCTTTTTCTATCGCCACATAGCATCGCTTTTTTTGCCTCATAGCGCGCCTGTTTTGTTGCCTCATAGCGCCTGTTCTGAAGCTTTATAGAGCCTGTTCAATTGCGTGTCGGTGAGCCTGTTCTGTCGCTAAACTTGTTCTTCGACCTCCACGCGCCTGTTCCGTTGCCTTCCAGCGCCTCTAGGTCCGCCTCCAAGCACCGGTTTCGTCTCCTCCTGTACATAGCTCCTGTTCTGTTGCCTGTTGGTGATTGTTCGATCACCTCCAACCGTCTCTTTTGTAGCTCCACAATGCCTGCTCTGCCGCCTTCCAGCTCGCCTGCTGTACCTCCAAGCCATCCTGTCTTGTCGACTGATTACTGTACGCCTGTTCTGCTACCATTTAGCGCGTGTTCTGTTGCCACCCAGCGCCTGTTCTGTCACATCTCCCAGCCTGTCATGTCGCCCTTTGCCCATGCATGTCCTGTCGCCCCTCACCATTCCTGTTCTGTCGCCTCTCACTACTTGTCCTGTCGCCCATGGCCATAACTGTTTTGCCCTCTCCCAGCGCTTGTTGACGCAGCTTATACTGCGCGTTGCTGCACAAAGTATCTTGCCAACATACTTCAATGTCCGTCCGATTATTCGATAGATGTAGCGAAGTACATTATCACTGACGGCATTCCCAATTACAACTGAATATAATATTTATTGTGGGAAGGGTGTCAACATTGTGTTGAGTCGCTGACGAGCCCTGAGCCGCGTGCGTGAGTGTGAGCCCGCACGCTGCTCTGGGCTGACAGACACAATGCAGGGTAAGAGTGATAAGAAACACTATACGACGGCTGACGCGGGCATTGTGCTCACGCCCACGTAATCAGAACAGCGTGCGACACTGACATCCAATTCGTTGGTTGGGCAGGCATTGCGATGAGTCACTGATGGACCAAAAGCAGCTTGGGGGAGTGATTTCGCGACGCACATACGAAGCGATGGTTTGTTGCAGGCATTGCGTTGTGTCCTGAGCAGCCCGCGACATACTGTAATATGCGAGGTTGATGGTGACCCAAAGCAGCTCGGGGGAGTATGTACCGTAGTAGTATTCGATAACTGGTGCAGGCTGGGTGTTGCGTCACAGGCGAACTTAGAGTAACTATTGAGAGTTATACGCAGCGTGGATAGTATTTGATGGTTGTTGCAGTCATAGTATTGTGTCGTTGACGAGAACAAACCAGAGTGCGGAAGTGATATGCCTCCTGGATACTATTCAACTGTTGGAGCCGGCATTGGGTTGTGACGTTGTCGAGCCCTGAGCCTCGTGCGGGGGTGACATGCAACGTTGGTGTTCCACGATGGTTGGTGCTCCAATTTTGTTGTTTCCCTGACGGGTCAGTACAGTCTAATGGAAGAGATGGCCTGTCTGTAAACTTTACGATAGCTGGGCCAGGCGTTTCGTTGCGTCAGCGCGCTGGTGAGTGATGTGCAGCATGGATACGGCACGAAGGTTGATATTACGAGTGTGTTTGATCAGCGAAGCAATACTTGGCCCACCGAGGCAACGCATGACAAGCCCTCCAGCTCTGACAATGTGTTTCGTGGGTCTTTCTAACTTTGAAAACGACAGCCTCGTCATCGTTTCACACCTCGCCGTCGTATCCAACCGCTTTCAAATAAATTATATTTCTACTTCTCAATTCAAATAAATTGAATGCTGGTAGATATCAGTAATGTATTTTACCACTCGTTTTTGTTAGAAAATTTGTAATCGTCGTCTAGAACCTATGTTATTCGATGTTATTCGTCTTTTGTGCGAAAGAAATGATAATTTCTCGCCGTTCCTGTCATGATACTTTATAATTGTTTTGTCCCCATGAAATAAGCTGAGTTATCCTGATCAACATTTGTTTATCGTAATTGCACAATTCCAGTAAAATTTCACTGTTTTACGAAGTTTAGTTGCTATGATCTGCTTGGCACAACATCCGTTGCCAAAAAATATGGGTTTCTCTGGTCATCAATTTCAAATATAAACAATATACCTGTCATTTATAGAATTTAGCAAATGAAAATATCAGATAGCCAATTTCAAATGTATGACTAATTACGTTTAATAATTTCCGTGATATCCGTACTGTCATTGTTTGTACGATGAAGAAAAATACGAACATTTAGATGAACCTTCTGTTCCAATCATTATTAAGTGGTTACACCGAAATCAAAAAAAGTTGGAGCAATATTGAAAAAACTAAACATATCTCTATAAGTTTAGAGGTTATCGTCAATCGTGGCACTGAGCAACGTCTAAATAGTGCAATTGTTGGTAATGACGATAAACTCTCTCTTCAACTATTGCACTTGCGTCGTATATTTGATTATAGCGGCACATTACAGGCATAAAAGCCAATGCTAGTGTCCTAAAGCAGCAGTTTGAGCGGCTCAGCCAGGATGAGCTGCAGCTTGGCCATCGCGATATGGAAATGCGAGAGCGAACAAACAAAGCGCTTGCCAAGCAATGGGAAGAGAACCTCTGAGGTGTGATGGTGTGTGGGTCTCCAAAAGCTCCTTTCATGACTGCTTTTGACAACCTCAACGTTCTTCATTGTCTCCACTGATTCCCAATGAGACGAAATACTCAGACCGGCTTCCAAGAATAGATTAGTCGTACTTTATTGTGGAGCTCATGGACAGACTCTTGTTATTATTGAAAAAAATGTCCCTCTATTTATCATCAGTGTGTTGTGAATTTAGACAGGAAATTTTGGACGTAATATAAATATAGAACAAACGGTACAGTTAGAACAACAGTGGTTCTCATAATAACGAAGATTCCTATTTTTAAATATAAAAATATGTTTACACTATAATATGCTTACGATGCATGAACTATGTCTACAGGATTAAGGGAAATGTCGTGTTCTAGGCCTTCGTGGATTTGGAAAATGCATATGATAGGGTAAACAGGTAAGCGTTGTGGAGGGTTGAGCGGAAATCTGTTGAAAGCGGTCCAGAGTTTCTATGTTGGTAGCAGAGCATGTGTCAGAGTGGAAAGAGATGTGAGTGATTGGTTCACAGTGATAGTTGTTCTGATAAAGTTTGGGTTATGTCTCTAGAGCTGTTCAGTCTCCTCAAGGAAGGAGAGGTCAGGGAGGTGAACGTGAGTGTAATAAGTCGTGGCTTCGAGCTGATGGCAGCGAATGGGCTGAGTTGGCAGTTGAGCCAGTTTGTAGACGATACGGCACTGGTGGCGAATCCGGAGAAGCTCAGTAGATTATTGTCGGAATTTGGTGTAGTGTGCAAGGAGAAGAAACTCCGAGTTAATGTGGATAAAAGTAAAGCAGCGAGATGCTCGAGGAATATCGAGGCGAGCAGAATTAGTATCCTCCAAAATTGAGAGGTATTGGAAGGAGTTTTACGTTTTAGGTATCTGGGCTCCCAGAAGCTTGGAATTAATGGGAGTAGAAGTAAAGTAACGAGATGTTCAAGGAATATCGAGGCGAGCAGAGATAGTATCCTTCGAAAGGGAGAGTTATTGGAGGAAGTTTAGCGTTTTTGGTATCTGGGCTGTGCTAGATTCGTTAATAGTAAAATCTAAGATGAAGTCGCGAGTGAAGGAAGTGTGTAAAGTGTTGGATGCACTGAAGAGTGTAATGAGCTGTATGACGTTGGGGATAGAAGCAAAGAGAGGGCTGTGTGAGGGGGTAGCTGTCCCAACTGTGCTCTACGGAGCTAAGACTTGTGGGGTGAGAGCAGAAGAGAGAAAAAGGTTGAATGTTTCGAGATGAAATGTTTAAGGGCCATAGCTAGAGTGGCGCTGAGAGGCAAGACAAACGACGACGTCGTTGGAATTAGAACGAGGATGGTGAAGAAGATAGAGGACAGAGTAGATTCGCGTGTTCTGAGATGGTTCGGGCACATGGTGAGAATGTATGTTGAAAGATTGATCAATAGAGTGATGTAGGATGAGGTAAGTGCTTAGAGGTAGACAAAAGTTTTGATGGGTGAGGAGTGTGAAGCGAGCCTTAGGAAGAAGAGACATGGAAGTGTAGGTAGCGAGAAAGCGACCAATGTACAGGCATGAAGGAGAACGGTTGTGAATGGATGATTGTTCAACGCTGCCTTGTTGTACTTTCCCGCCCTTAGCATCTCGTTGAGAAATAGGATGATCGTGGGTGGGTGGGGGAGGGGGAGCGCGGCCTCTGACGCAACCGGGGAAAAACAGTCAAACTGTCGGGCCTTGCTGCTGACACTGACCTCGTACTGCACTCATGACCCAAAGCGTGTGTTGCGGGGTCTTCCGGCCGGACCCTTTGACGTGAAAGGGCTAAGTGGTTCGCGTGTGAGTGTATGAGAAGAGTGTGAGGTGGAATAGGTTTCGTTGTTGCTCATTATCCGGGTTCATAGGTTTGGTTTTGTTTCGTTTCATTAGAGGCACTATTCCTCCCCATAATTCGCTCGGGTCTATATTTTTTGACCTGGAAATATATCTATAGAACAGTCTTAAATATTTCGAAGGCAGCTCAAATAGATCAGTCTACACATTGCGGCTTATCCGAACAGTGAACGATTTTTTTTACTGGGAAGCTCATCTTCGTACTGTTCAAACCCTCTGCGTATACTTGAGGTAAATACCACCTAAATGTTCAGTTCTTCTACGAGGAGTGAATGAAAATGACACACGTACCCTGCTCAATTGTTTCAAAAAGCTGTTCATGGATACCTTTCATTGACTGCTGCCATATGTATGAGCAGGGCAGTTAAATCTTCAAGACTCCTTCTAACTGTTATTACGACTCTGAACAGGGAACTTGCCTCGTTAAACTGATGCCCTGAAATCTGCCAAGCAGAAAATTGCATTGAAGCTTCCTTGTCGGGTGCACCAAACGTGAATATTATCGCCAACTCAGTAATGGACTTTTTCTCAATATAATGAAAGGGCTCAGAAGCAACGCTGCAAAACTATCAGCCGGTAAATGTTTTTCCATAGAGACTGCCACAAGTTCTCATAGATACTTTTTTATGTTTATAATAATTGAATTGAAATATATGCTCTGTTCAAAGTACAATTGTGTGGATAAATTAGAAACCAAGTGGAGGCACGGAGATAAAAATGGCACCGTAACGTTTAATTGTCTTTGCATAGTTGGCCTATTACGTTGGATTTAATATCAAAAATAATTTATTTCATTTACACTTTTCCCAGCAAACAATTTTTAAAATTTATTGTTTGTATTAATTTTCTTCCCTACAAGAAAAACAATTTAATATTTATTAAAAACCTTGCCAGTTCCTAGAAATATTGAATTGAAATGCACAACTGATTTTCTTAATCAAATATTTTTCAGGTTTTCAGGGTCGGTGAACTTCTCCTGTTGACTACCGTTTAAATCTTCGAAGGCGTTACAATTACTGATCAACGTTCACCCTAATAAAAAAAATAAAAAAATACCTATATATGTTTTCGGAAGATAGTCAACATCGCATACCAGAAGTTGGGACACACTCTCTTCAGGAATTCTATTTAATTGAATGATTTATTGCGCACAATCTAAAGCCTGAGTGATTGAAACAGCGTCGCATAGTTTTCAGATGTATAGAAAGTTACAGGACTATATAGTAGCGATCGAACACCCAAAGGTATCCGTACTTTGTATTGTATCATTTGTACATGGATTCACACTCAATGTTGGGCCTGATTATTTCCCACACCTCGCACGCTTTTTGCGATATTCCAGGCAACACGCTTGAATTTAAACGTTTGCAGTGTTTGGTTGCTCGCATAAAACCCTTAGCACAAAAGACGAGAAGTTATTTATGAAGAAAAAACAATGCGATTTTGCATAAACATGGATTCGTTTTTATGGTTGAAAAGCAACAATCAGTGTTGAATCCTTTCGAAACTCCAGCTATTGTTTGATCATCTGCTCAGATACTAAGTGACCCAGCTAATTTAGAAATAAGGTTTGTTATATATATCAGTGTAATCAGAGGAGCAAACAATCGAAAAAATGTCGTGAGTATTCCAGAAAAAAATATTGCAGATTGCGTGTAGAATTACGACTTTTTACAGATACAGCTAAGTAATATAAGTGAACAATGTTCGCTTCATTTTATCAAACAAACTCTTCAAAAAAATCCTAGATATGTCAACCTTAAAGAGGATTCATAGAATATAATTGAATTCCTTCGCAATTTCTCTCACAAGCGATCATTTTTTAATGAGTTTAAATCCTCGCCATCGTATTTATCAATTACCGCCTACATCTGTTCTGCAATTGTTACTCCAGCTAAACAATATGGAAAACTTTCGGATAATTCGAGACATCTGAAGTTTGCAAACAATATAGTTCTCTTTTGCAAGTTTTGAACCACAAAATAACACAAGAAAGAAAATTTTGAATGCATTAAGTTCAATGCTTTAGAGCTCAACATCCTTGGAAATGAATGAAAATGGATAGCGTTTTCTACTCCGGTCAAGGGCTGTGTACACTGAAGTACCATGAATGTAAATTTATCCGAATTGCCTGAAACCGTTTCATATACCCTGAAATTTTTTCATATCTTCTTAGACATTTATAGGCAACCGAATTCAACAGCAAGACACTATAACTATAGACTGCAGCAGAACCTAACCGTTTTGAAGCAAAACACGAAACAAATGGTGTACCAGTTGTATTTCCTGAAAAAAAAACACACGATGTTTCCACAATGCTCTCAACGGTTCCTCCATGACTTTCTCTCAAGTTCATCCAAATGAAACAACTGAACTAAAGTAATCGGTCGTCACAAAGGTCAGATGCAAACAGGAGAAGTTACGTGGGGTAATATTTCCGGTATTGCGGATTTACCATAAGGCCGTTGTCATCCGATCAAGATACGCTGGTTATGAGACCGTACCGTGTAGCGTCGTTATGTCAGCATTGTCTGTTTCGACGCATAACGTCTTCACCGGTGATGATGCGTGGAATCATAAGTAGATATATGGTTTTTATTCCAGAACTTCATCACGTCGAAGAGAATTTACTTTGATCACCTAAAAAAATACGTAAATTGTGCAAAATTGTTGTTGCGCGCTGGCTCACTGAGACGATTTTTTTTCACCCTAATTGGTCTCGATCTGTGATCGAGACCTGAAAAAGTCTGGAAAATCCTTAGTGGCCTACTAAGAACATGTAAACAGTCATTCGGATTCATTTTTTATTGATGATGAAGTCATCACTGACCCACAAACGATTTCTAATGCTTTCCCAATCTACTTCAATAATATTCCTGATACTGAAAACTGATCGACTATTAGCAACACCATCCCCTTTTGAATAGTTTTTAAAGATTGCAATTCCTGAACAGCCAATCTTTAACCCTACCGACCCAAACGAAGTAGAAGTAATAATAAACCGTTTTGAAAAAAACAGTAGCGGCGCTGCGAAAAAATTATTTCACTCATTGTCAATGCAGAATAATAATATTATTGTTTGATGACGGAGAAAATCATTTTTTTGTATGTAAATGATTGAGTGATCAAGTAAGCTGCATGTGATTGACTTTTCTAACTTGTTCTTCAGCGATATTGATTTCCCATTGGTGAGTTTGAAATTGATAAAGGCTAAAAAAGATGTGCACGATATTAGTAACATGATTTATTACCATGTGCAACGGATCAAACGTTCGCTCGTTTGTGTCAATTTTGAGTGGTTTCCATGCATGTGCTAGTTGCATTCGTTTTTCAATGGGGATTGTTCTCCAGACACAGATTAATAAATCACATTCAATTTAAATTTATAAACACCCCAGCATGTTGGACAATGTGTTTGTCGCCTCTCTCTTAGATAACCTAAAATCTACTCTTAAATGTTGCAATTCTAGCGTTATTTTACAGAACAATAAAATCTCTACCACGTTATTGTCACCGAAACCGAGACTTCAGAAACAGCGTTGTTCATAATTGAGGGAAATTTAAAACATACGGAAAATATGCGTTTCACTGCGAATTACCTCTGAAAACGATGCAAAGACTTCTATTTATGGGTCAATTGTCGTTTTTTTGTCTTTGTTTTCAACGGGTGGTCGGCAAAAAAAAAAGTTACGGACAAACTTCAATGGTTCATGTTCAGCTACCTATACGTGTCATGATTTTTTCTATGAGATGACTATCAAGTGACAACCGCTTGACTTCCGTAACTTGAAACTTCGTGCTCATACGTTTTTATTCCATCTCAATAAACATTGGTCCTTGAACGAAAACCGTAACAACTCCGCCAGCGGCAATGCTCGTGGGTTTCCTAATTTATTGAGCCTGACGTGACGCTGCTGTTCCAAACGTTTTCAGCGGCCGTCTGGTTGGGAAGAAATCAGCAATGAAGTATAGATTTACTGGAGATTAGCACCGTTTGAAGCGCATAAGGATTGTTCCCTCCCCAACACCCCGTTCTTGATGGCCCAAATGAGGCAGATGAGTGCATTTCATGCCGCTTCGGGCAGGGCATCATCGCTCGATGAGCGACTGCGCCAGGAACTCTTGGGCCAGGCAGGATATTATAAATAGAACTTTTTTCGATATTGTGGGAACCGTTTCATCTGGAAGATTGGTGAGAATATTTTGCCGTAAGCGGATAAAAAAAGTAAGCTTCAGATGGCGCGGATACAGATTTGTCTTGTGATTATTGATTCGCATTTTACCAGGTAGGTCTGTCCTCTACAGCAATCAGCTTTTCGAACATTTGTCTGATCATTTATCTATGCATATCAAGCAAAATGTATGAAATAGCTCATTCCAAGGTAAAAATAGTCATGAATTCTATCAATTACTAAACCGAAAAAAAGGCTTTGTGCATCAATAATTAGGTCATGTGCCCGAGTGAAAAACCGAAGTGAAAAAAAAGCTAAGCGGGCAAAAAAGAAAGGCCAAATTAACATATTTATCGAATATCTACGGTATTGGGGCCGGCAATTATTTCCGTCCGCTCCATCTACTTATGAGGATCAGATTTAGGAAGTGGAATTCTTCTATTCATATATGTATATATATATGTA
>SDVV010010106.1:0-16400 GCA_016164225.1 Gammarus roeselii
TACCTGGTTACAGTCGTCTGATGTGATCACTCAGCGTAGTACCTGGTTACAGTCGTCTGATGCGATCACTCAGCGTAGTACCTGGTTACAGTCGTCTGATGTGATCACTCAGCGTAGTACCTGGTTACAGTCGTCTGATGTGATCACTCAGCGTAGTACCTGGTTACAGTCGTCTGATGCGATCACTCAGCGTAGTACCTGGTTACAGTCGTCTGATGCGATCACTCAGCGTAGTACCTGGTTACAGTCGTCTGATACGACAATGCCACCGGATCTCTATGATGTACTCATGTCTGCTGATGCTGCGCTATCTTCAGATACTCGTATCACATCCCGATGGTGCATGTTTGAACGATTGTGTGTGAGCACCCGTTGGCTGATGCAATTCCTAATTTGCTGACCGCGTTAAGTTATTTTTTAGTTATCACTCAGCTGATATATGAAACGAATGAAATTTACACTTGCATTTCTTCTAACGAAATTTTGTGTGACCAAATTCGTTTACGACAAACATGTCAACTTATAAGTTTTTCTACGACAAACATGTCAACTCATATATACTTTCACGACAAACATGTCTACTTATGAGTCCTTCTACGACAAACATATCAACTTATAAATACCTCTACAACAAACATGTCCACTTATAAATACCTCTACGACAAACATGTAAACTTATAAATACCTCTACGACAAACATGTAAACTTATAAATACCTCTACGACAAACATGCCAACTCCTGTGCCGAGCTTGATATTATCATAGGAACAAATAGATAGCAATTTCAAAAAGCTTGTTCCCACATTGCAATGATATATTCTTGCCCTAACGTTTTCTAGATATTCGTATATAGTTTTATTATTTCGTAAGAAAAAACCATGGCAAATTAGTGTCTTAATATGTAGTGCCATTTTGGTTAAAAGGTTCCATTCAATTGATCAGCTCGAAAAAGATCTCGCCTCTTTCAGACTGTTTGCAATACTAAAACATGCAGCATTCACGCGGCGGCCACTTCTTTATCGACATTGTGTTCGTTATTTCGAGTGACTGCGTCGATATGCATCTTCTAGTGAGTCTAATGAATATGATAGGATATATTTAAGAAAATTCATCCAACTATTTGTTCATCAATTACTGGCGCTGCCTGCCAACGGGAGCTAGATGAGTGGTAGCTGGGTTTATTAATTCCACTACACTCGAGAGTACATACAATATTCGTGTAGTCGTGTTTCTGCAATGAATTGTCGGATGAAAGTTTACTACTGCTCTTTTGACTAGATTGAAGGCTTGTAAAAGGTTGACCGGTGTGTTTTTGTGCATAATCGAGCCTTTGCCGCAATGTCTCACCCACCCTGACTCACCACGGCACCACATCCCAACACGCCACCACACCAAACCTCTCATCACATCGTTCTCGTCACCGTTATGGCTGACACGTCATCACGTCATTACGTGTGACTCACCATTCGAGTCACATTGTGTGACCGTCACGCATTTCTCGCCACCACATCAACATGTTGACTAACTGTTGTCGCTACCACACCTCACGTACTTGCAACGAAACACATCTCACTTCGTGCCACACCTCCCTCACCACCGCACCTCACCCACAACTACTCTTCAGCTGACACCAAATCCTACTCACCGTCGCACTTCGCCCAGTTCTACTCACCTCACCAACTCACCGACATACCTCACCCATCACCACACTTTGTTCCCACCACCACTCACTCACAACTCTCATACTGACACAAACATCATCAATCACTTAATATCTGTCACCACCACTCAGCTACATGATCTAAATCACCACCTGGTAACCTCACACTACACTGAAACCCAAACCTCACAGCACCACAGCCCGCTACCATGACAGCACAAAACATTCGGCACTACAGCCCTGGTCCCTAACATCGGGTGGACCCGTCCAATGCACCGGCACCACGCCTCACGGTTCCGTTAGCGCTCAACGGCGTCAGTCTCGCTCTGGTGGTCCGTGTGCAATGGCCGAGGATACGAAGTAAAAGCCGGCGCTGTCGTCGGAGATGTATTATTGCATTATAATACTTTCTAAATAAATTAAGTGAATGCTAGTTTCTAGGCAGCGTCGTCAGTAATTGGTTGAACGAAAACTAGAAATATCAGTGAAACTAATGTGACGATAACAATTGGAGACACAACCCTACAGGTGCTATGAGCGGATCCCGAATTACCGTGCGGAAGCCTGACTAGTAATTCTGGGACTTTACAGTACACAATATCATTCGTTCTCTCATCCCAAAACTCTCTCCACTCGTAAACTTTCATATTTTGGAGCACGAATAATCGATGTTCACTAGAACATAAACATATTCAATACAAACGCTCATAGAAACGAAAAAGAATACTACTGTATATCCTGATGACAATAATCGGTCGCGTGGGAGATATCGGTCAAGAAACTGAAGACGTAGGCTGCAAGTTCCAGAGTTGATCTGCAGAATTTTGATAGCTTGTCAGCAATTTTCTAGGTATGATGATGACTTGCACCGTCCTGCATTATATGCCTATGATCGTAAACTGATCGTCCTGTAGCTATCACAGACAAGGTTAGGAGACAACTACAGGTTTCTTGGCCCAAACTAGGTGATGTCATTGCTGGACGTTATGGTGGTGCAGTTGTGTACCATGGTTTAGTCAATAAATAAGTAATTACCCTTCCGTTTGCTTCGCGGGTTAGAAACACCTTCTTTTGTCCCGCGGGTTAGAAGCACGTCCTTTTGCCACACGAGTTAGAAACACGTCTTTATGCCCCGCGGGCTAGAAACACGCACACCCAAGTTAGATTTGGTAAGGTAGGAAAGGTTCCAAAAATACAATGGTAACGTAGCCAGCAAATACATCTAGTTGCACACAACATAACGTAACACGTGGTACGGAGCCCCTACCCCGTGGTTTCGAACCGCACCATTGTAGGCACCACAGTTTGACGTTTTAATTTTTTACCATATTTCATTTTTACCGTGCTAGCGCCAATGCAAAGCCCTATTTTGAGCGCACTGCTGTCATTACTGGGTACATTGTTTATAGCGAAAATGCTGGTACTGCAGCGTGACACTGTTTCTGAAGGTAATCCACCTATAAGCCAGTTAGCGGAGATTCTTGTTGTATTTAACGAGCCATGACTTTTCAAAGTTTGTTCCATTTTTCGACGACTCGATACTTTGACCGTCGATTGTGCAACCACAAGTTAAAAAATTGCTCGCCCAGTCGTCGTTTTCTTGCCCGTCATATTCTTCCACACTGCGAGAACGTCAACTTTGACTCGACGCTTCTTCAGCGAATTAAACTCGAGTTTGTGAAGTCAGTCTTCGTACGATTTATTGCACAGTAAAAGAAAAATTTGTTAGCTTTTTACGTTGAACCTTCCATAATTTAACATCGCATTTTCTATGATATGAATACCAAAATTGGACTAAATATTTACAATGTAAGAATACCGTGTTTGGTCTTCTACGAGATAGAACGGGATACCAACCCCAGTATTGCATTCCGTATTTAGCGGGATCGTCCCGCTGCTTCTTACATTTTGAATCGATGCTGATGATGACATGCAGATTTCTAACGTCAGTGACTGGAATATGTTTATTTCCGGACATGGAGTGTTCGCGCTTGGGGATGCGATTATGTGCCTTAGCTTTACATTTGTCGACGACGAATTTAATTCTCCAGTTTTCTGACCAAACAAAAAATGTGTTCACGTTTAATTGGATCTGCTAACACTTGCGTTTGTTTGCTCTTTTTTTCCTAGTTTGGTCTGCCCATTTGCTAATGTTCGTACCTAAATCAGATCTGTGAGACATCACCCAAAGAGGAAGAAGCTCCGTATAGAACGCCTCGCTACCGTCAATCTGTGTGCCATCATTTCATCGTGTTATTTTCGATGCTGTGCAATTTACTAACTAAGGCTATTCTATCGAAAACATTTTGGAAATTACGGTATATGATATCATATGCAGATTTTGCGCCGTAAATTTAAAATATATTAATAAAAAATAGCCCCTGGATCGTCAGACAGGTGAGATTGCGCTAAAGACGCGCTGCCAATCAGCTATTTGTTTAGATTTGTTATTTAATCCGTAAATAAGTCATCATTGATTTGCCAATGACTGATGTGAGGCTTATTGGTCTGTAATTGCCAGAACACTTTTGACTATTTTTTAAAATTTCTTCAACGTTGGCTTATTTGCCTTGCCATTTGTGAGAAATTGAGCGGAAATAATTGAGTGTGCTTCCTCAATTTTGGTCTTGATATCCTTCACAATTCTGGGATGAACTTGGTCTGGACTTGGAGATTTTGAGACTTTCTAATCCTTTATATATTTAATAACTTATTCGGTGGAAAAATGTACGGTGCTGAGTGCTTCCATTTGTCTTTGCGCTCTGATATCCTGGGCAGTCAGAATTGCCGGATTCTCTTGCGTAAATACAAGACAATATCTTTAACAGATATTTTATTTTTTCGAAATTTGACCAAAAAAAACGGTTCAGATTATAGTATTGCTGCTCAGAGCAATTTAATTTTCATCAACTTTCTTATTTCGTTTCAATATCTAGATTACAAATTTTCAATATTTTTAAATCATTTTTATTTTGCCGCGTTGGCAAATGGGTGCTTTTGATAGGACGAGTGCTTTACTTTTTCCTGTGACTGAAGGTGCGCCAGTTTTCCTTACCGGTTCTTAGACTGATTGTCTGCTGATCGACTTCTTTTGGTAGGACCAGCCTTTTCGTTACTCGCAACAGATTGTTTATCGTTGAAATTACGCCTAGTGAACGCACTGTATCTGTGGTTTTATTTATTCAATTTGAATAATAAGAGGGTAAAAGTGACAGAAAACATGATATACGAATTAATTACACCATTGATAATAGTTAATCTTTTAATATTATTAAGATGTGTATTGAAAGTGGGTGAACTGAGAGATTAAGTAATCAAATTTCTGTTGGGATGTTCGTATTTTATCCTGCAACATCCTGCAACATATATGTCAACAAACATAAATTAAATTCGTTCAAGTAAGTCCCATTGAATGGTTCATGCAGAGTGGTATAATAGTATGCGCATGGGCTGTATTTATATTTTCATACATATTTCAATTTTTCCTGCAAGACAACGAACAAGTGTTAGGTAATTATAGTGTTTTCGATAAGCAAACCCCCTACTTATTAATGAAAAAATTTACTTCACGAAAACAATCTTACCCCTAAATGTCCATTGCTGTTTGATCAATTTCATGTATCACTAAAAAGTGATAGCGAGTTATAAGTATTTTTTTAAGTATTCTTAAGAAAATGTTAATATTTCCTTACAATATATTTAAAACTAAGTTTTTTTCCGTTTGCAACGCCAACTGGTTACACGCCAAAAACTTCCTTCTCTCACATCCATCCTATGGAAAATTTTAGTAAATGTTAGTCCCTAAAGGATCGAGTCAAAATGTGTAGTTCGGATAAATGTGATTGAACCTATTGACACATAGTTAACAAGTAAAAGGACTGGAAGGGCTTTGCTTGATTATTTACCCAATTGATATGAGTCAATTGTTTTAAGTCAACCCAGTTAGTGCAGTTGATGTCACAAATGATGGCCGGTGCGGGCTAGAGGAGCGACTGATAATCGACTATACTAGTAATGAATCCGGAGACGGAGTAATTTTTTCAAATTTCAAACGACACAGACATATTTACTGTAATACCTAACACAGGACATGATCAGAATTTAAGCATTTTGTCAATATCTAATGAGAATTTGAAGTACCACATAACATGAATAGTGTATACCTACTAAATAAATTATGCATCGTTTATTTTTGACAGAAGTTAGTTGAGTTATTATGCCTTGTCGGGGAAAAAATATTTAAAGCAGATCCGTTTTTTTATTTGAAAAAATGTTGCCCCCCGATTTCAATTTTTTTCCTCGTGTCCGTTCGTTTGTGCGTGTGTATGGCGCTCTCATAAGACCGTTAAGACATACGTGTGTATGGCGCTCCCATAGGACCGTTAAGACATACGTGTGTATGGCGCTCCCATAAGACCGTTAAGACTAGCGCCACCATAAGACCGTTAAGACATACGTGTGAATGGCGCTCCCATAAGACCGTTAAGACTAGCGCTACCATAAGACCGTTAAGACATACGTGTGTATGGCGCTCCCATAAGACCGTTAAGACTAGCGCTACCATAAGACCGTTAGGACATACGTGTGCATGGCGCTCCCATAAGACCGTTAAGACATATGTTGTGATGCAACCATAACAAGCAATACATAATTTGAAAGCTCCTGAGAAGTTAAACAAGCATGTGCAACGTCGGTATCGAAATTCTGATTTATAAACCTTTTACGTGTGATTTGATAAATCTATTGAATCGTTAAAACTTTTTCAGTTGTGAAATAATTAAAAAAGGTAATACATCATTTTGAAGCTATTGTGAAGTTTTCAATGATATACAAAGTCTTTTTCAGAAGAAGGATAAGTTGTGCCACTTTTCCAAGTTATTATGGCATCCAAAAACATCACTTGAGAAGCTCATGTAAAGTTTCGCAATGAAGTGAAGAGTATTTATGTCTTACAGCGTTTGCTGCGGAGACATTTGTATACAAGGCTGTTGTTTTTTGAGCAGTATGATGTGTGTCGTACATCATTGGCAAGTGTATATGTGTGTCATACATCATTGGCAAGTGTTTATGTGTGTCGTACATCATTGGCAAGTGTTTATGTGTGTCATACATCATTGGCAAGTGTTTATGTGTGTCACACATCATTGGCAAGTGTTTATGTGTGTCACACATCATTGGCAAGTGTTTATGTGTGTCATACACCGTCGGCAAGTGTTTATGTGTGTCACACATCATTGGCAAGTGTTTATGTGTGTCACACATCATTGGCAAATGTTTATGTGTGTCACACATCATTGGCAAGTGTTTATGTGTGTCACACATCATTGGCAAGTGTTTATGTGTGTCGTACATCATTGACAAGTGTTTATGTGTGTCACACATCATTGGCAAGTGTTTATGTGTGTCACACAGCATTGGCAAGTGTTTATGTGTGTCACACATCATCGGCAAGTGTTTATGTGTATCATACACCATCGGCAAGTGTTTATGTGTGTCGTACATCATTGGCAAGTGTTTATGTGTGTCATACACCATCGGCAAGTGTTTATGTGTGTCATACACCATCGGCAAGTGTTTATGTGTGTCATACACCATCGGCAAGTGTTTATGTGTGTCGTACATCATTGGCAAGTGTTTATGTGTGTCATACACCATCGGCAAGTGTTTATGTGTGTCGTACATCATTGGCAAGTGTTTATGTGTGTCATACACCATCGGCAAGTGTTTTTGTGTGTCATGCATTATTGACAAGTGTTTATGTGTGTCAAATATCATTGGCAAGTGTTTATGTGTGTCGTATATCATTGGCAAGTGTTTATGTGTGACACACATCATTGGCAAGTGTTTATGTGTGTCGTACATCATTGGCAAGTGTTTATGTGTGTCATACATCATTGGCAAAGTGTTTATGTGTGTCACACATCATTGGCAAGTGTTTATGTGTGTCATGCATCATTGGCAAGTGTTTATGTGTGTCACACATCATTGGCAAGTGTTTATGTGTGTCACACATCATTGGCAAGTGTTTATGTGTGTCATACACCGTCGGCAAGTGTGTATGTGTGTCGTACATCATTGGCAAGTGTTTATGTGTGTCATACATCATTGGCAAGTGTTTATGTGTGTTGTACATCATTGGCAAGTGTTTATGTTTGTCATACATCATAAGCAATTGTTTATGTGTGTCACACATTATTGGCAAGTGTTTATGTGTGTCACACATCATTGGCAAGTGTTTATGTGTGTCGTATATCATTGGCAAGTGTTTATGTGTGTCACACATCATTGGCAAGTGTTTATGTGTGTCACACATCATTGGCAAGTGTTTATGTGTGTCACTCATCATTGGCAAGTGTTTATGTGTGCCATACATCATTGGCAAGTGTTTATGTGTGTCACACATCATTGGCAACTGTTTCAAACGCTAATCCCCCCCCAAAAAAGTTCGTCTGTCTGTCTGTCGTAAATAACCTCCCTTGTTCCCTCTTCCTTATTGTGTCGTCCTGTCAACACAGAGGGCAGTCATGCTAGTGTTCTTAGATTTTGTGCCCTGTGATCCCGTCCCTCGTGTCGTCATGTCAACACAAAGGGCAGTCTCGCTAGTGTTCTTAGAGTTTGTGCCCTGTGATCCCGTCTCTTGTGTCGTCATGTCAACACAAAGGGCAGTCTTGCTAGTGTTCTCAGAGTTTGTGCCCTGTGATCCCGTCCCTTGTGTCGTCATGTCAACACAAAGGGCAGTCTCGCTAGTGTTCTTAGAGTTTGTGCCCTGTGATCCCGTCCCTTGTGTCGTCATGTCAACGCAAAGGGCAGTCTCGCTAGTGTTCTTAGAGTTTGTGCCCTGTAATCCCGTCCCTTGTGTCGTCCTGTCAACACAGAGGGCAGTTTTGCTAGTGTTCTTAGAGTTTGTGCCCTGTGATCCCGTCCCTTGTGTCGCCCGGTCAACACAATGGGCAGTCTCGCTAGTGTTCTTAGAGTTTGTGCCCTGTGATCCCGTCTCTTGTGTCGTCATGTCAACACAAAGGGCAGTCTTGCTAGTGTTCTTAGAGTTTGTGCTCCGTGATCCCGTCCGTTGTGTCGTCATGTCAACACAAAGGGCAGTCTTGCTAGTGTTCTTAGAGTTTGTGCCCTGTGATCCCATCCCTTGTGTCGTCATGTCAACACAGAGGGCAGTCTCGCTAGTGTTCTTAGAGTTTGGCCCTGTGATCCCGTCCCTTGTGTCGTCATGTCAACACAAAGGGCAGTCTCGCTAGTGTTCTTAGAGTTTGTGCCCTGTGATCCCATCCCTTGTGTCGTCATGTCAACACAAAGGGCAGTCTCGCTAGTGTTCTTAAAGTTTGTGCCCTGTGATCCCATCCCCTTGTGTCGTCATGTCAACACAAAGGGCAGTCTTGCTAGTGTTCTTAGAGTTTGTGCCCTATGATATCGTCCCTTGTGTCGTCATGTCAACACAGAGGGCAGTCTCGCTAGTGTTCGTAGAGTTTGTGCCCTGTGATCCCGTCCCTTGTGTCGTCATGTCAACATAAAGGGCAGTCTCGCTAGTGTTCTTAAAGTTTGTGTCCTGCGATCCCATCCCTTGTGTCGTCATATCAACACAAAGGGCAGTCTTTCTAGTGTTCTTAGAGTTTGTGCCCTGTGATCCCATCCCTTATGTCGTCATGTCAACACAAAGGGCAGTCTCGCTAGTGTTCTTAAAGTTTGTGCCCTGTGATCCCATCCCCTTGTGTCGTCATGTCAACACAAAGGGCAGTCTTGCTAGTGTTCTTAGAGTTTGTGCCCTGTGATCCCGTCCCTTGTGTTGTCATGTCAACACAGAGGGCAGTCTCGCTAGTGTTCTTAGAGTCTGTGCCCTGTGATCCCGTCCCTTGTGTCGTCATGTCAACACAAAGGGCAGTCTCGCTAGTGTTCTTAAAGTTTGTGTCCTGTGATCCCATCCCCTTGTGCCGTCATGTCAACACAAAGGGCAGTCTTGCTAGTGTTCTTAGAGTTTGTGCCCTGTGATCCCGTCCGTTGAGTCGGCCTGTCAACACAAAGGGCAGTCTCGCTAGTGTTCTTAGAGTTTGTGCCCTGTGATCCCGTCTCTTGTGTCGTCAAGTCAACACAAAGGGCAGTCCCGCTAGTGTTCCTAGAGTTTGTGCCCTGTGATCCCGTCCCTTGTGTCGTCCTGTCAATACAAAGGGCAGTCCCGATAGTGTTCCTAGAGTTTGTGCCCTGTGATCCCGTCCGTTAATAAACGACCTTGTAACTTATCTCAAGCAGTTTTTATATTTTCTGGAGGATCGCGTTTATCATTAAAGGATAAGTCTGGTAACATGAAAAAAAATAGGTCAAGGATTTTAATGCTTTTTTTCTGAATGTATCATAATGACAATTACTACCCATTTTTCGCGTTTTGATTCAACTATCACTGGAATAAGATCGTAGGTATTTATGCTGTGTGAAAATGCCGGCGTTTCCTCTGATTTACAATCACACATGTGAATCGAGCCCCTTCAGCGAATATTGTGCGCAGCCTGACTTCTGATAACTAAGATAGAAGAGATTGCACTTTTTACCAATGATGGTCAAGTGAAAAGGAGGCTTTTGATGTGAAATACATGTACCATCTCATCATCTGCATAAATAATTGATTTATTGCCTTGTTGGTATCATAAGTCGAAGTTCTGTTCCAGTGACTGGGGTATGCTCTGCCACTGCATAATGTCTGTCGTACTCTCAATAAGCATAGACATGACAACTGCTTAGATCGAGGTCAGCTTTTGAATCGCACGAAAAATGATATCATTGCCATACCTAATGTGTGTATGTGATAGCGTATTGGGAGGTTATACGCCATACGAGCGCTTTTACTGAGTACAACTGATAGAAAAATGACTGAAATGCCACCAGCCCCTGAGCTCTAGCAATTAGCAATAACAGTTCATAAAACATAATAGCCAAACTACCATTGGGACAAAATTTATTCTGGTCCCTCTTGTCCCTCTCAATAGATGTTAACGGATATTTGTGTCAATCATCTTTCCGTCTACTTCTTCGTTCTAATGAACCTATATCAAATACCCGGTTAACGTAGAACAGATCTCCCTCAACTCCGTTCTAGATGACTCTACACGAATCCGTATATACGACAACCACAATCTTATCAAGCACTTTTTATTTGTTGCTTGCAAAGATTTCGGCTCTCATTTAAAACCGAGTGTGTGCTACCCTCAGTCGTCCAAGATCCAATCGCAAGCGCCCAGTAGATCGTAATGATGCTCTTTGCAGGACCGTATTGACTATTTGCCTCCTCAATTGTAATTTGATCTGAAGCGAAGGCACCAGTCTCGGCACCAGAGGTCCCAACTGCTGCAGTTAGAGCGAGATCGACCGTGAGGGTCTGCAAGGCTAAGCGTCCTGTGTGATGGTAATGGTCTAATGGTAGAGATGGAGAGCTGCGGCTGTAAAGGGAAATGGCGCGGAGAATAATGGGTTTGATTGGGGAGAGGGAAGGCATTTGATACTCTGAATTGTGAGAGTCTAAGGGATCGGTGTATGGAGTGGTTGTGTTCGTTTATACAAACTGTGTATGGAGATATTTGAAGACTGGGTGCAGTTTCGTTCGTTGGTGGAAAGTTGCCATATGGATAGTTGGAAGTATCGAGGCAGTTGTGCTCGTTGATGGTAACAGGCTTTGGGGATATTGGGATACTGATGGCAGACGTGAAAGTTGATGTCTATTGTCAATGAGGATATTGAGAGAGTGAAGGCAGTTGTGTTCGTTAATGGCAACTTACAGTTATGGAGATATTACGAGACTGAAGGTCTTTGCGCTTGTTGATGACAACTGTCTGGGGCGGTATCACATGACTGACGAATATTGTGCTCGTTGATAGTAATAGACTATGAAGATATTGTGAGTTTGGAGGCAGTTGGGTTGGTTAATAGCAACTGGCAATGGGGATTTTGGGTGACAGTAGGCTGTTGTGCTCTTCTATGGGACAGGAGGCAGTAGTACTCGTTGTTGGCAACTGGCAATGGGGATTTTGGGTGACTGGAGGCCGATGTGCTCTTCTATGGGACAAGGGGCAGTAGTACTCGTTGATGGCAACTGACAATGGGGATTTTGGGTAACTGGAGGCTGTGTTGTGGTATTTTTGTTTATATGATCAGGTATGAATGCGTGGTACAAATGATTAAACAGTGGTTTTATACCATTTTTTTGAATAAAACAAGTAACATGTCATCAGTTGAACTCGTCCTATAGCACTAAACATCGATTGTAATATAACGGACACAACGGAACAAAAGTGTAAATGAACAGCAAAAATAAATGTAGTAGGTGTATAGCGAATAGCGAAGCAAAAGCGACGCAGAGGCGAAGTAAAGTTCAAAACCCACCTTGTAATGAGATACAAAACACGCGACATACGTGTTATGATCGGCCTCTGCGGGCACATATGTTATAAAACTTGACTACCCGAACATTACCATCGAGAGGTGCGTAGTGTGTGTCCTAGAAACAGTGTAGGCCTTAGGCCTGTTAACCCCTAGCTTAAGTTACGCGAAAAAATCCTTGCCTTGCATATTTTTAATTCCCCTCCGATGTTTGTTTAAAAAGAAACAGGTGGTCCCTCGCGGATCGTGTAACGTAGGAGACATTGGCGAGTTGAGGGCCATTTGCGCACCTTGTAAAACTCCGTGTCAGCAATAGGGGGGGACCAGATCACATATCACTGTTTAGCTCAGGGGTATCATATATGGTAAACAATAGATGGGAGGAGCCTGTATATTACTTAACGGATTTTGTTGTATATTTACCAATGAGGTTGGGGTAGTAGGACGCCCCGCCTCTTAGATGACCCAAAAAGGTGAATGGTCTCCCTTAATGGAGGATCCCTTCATACTCATGAACATGGCCCTCCCACATTATTGAAGGCGCAGACCCGAACGATAGAGGGTAGACCAAGCAGACACTTGCCATCGGTTACAGCCATCGGACAGATACTACTCCAACAGCTGAAGCCTTCGGGCGTAGGTCCCTACTCTACTCTACGCTCGTCTTACACTTAATACATTTCTTTTGATCTTCATTTACACTTTTGTTACTTTGTGTCCGTTATTACAAATCTATATTCAGTACTCTATTGATAGAGTAACTTTTGTCTCGTTACTTTTTTATACAAAAAGACTTTTATAAAACCAATGTTTGATCATTCCTACCTTGATTTACCCAATTATTACAACCCTGAAGCTTGAAACATAACATTGGGGACCAGCGGTGAGGGACATTTAAAGCAAACAAAACCAATTAAAACCATCACTTCACACTTCAAAACAAATTGCTTTAAGTCCCCTTTCACACGCCTTCATGAGAAGCTCGACCCTTTGCCTCGCCCCTCGAGCCACGTGCTACCAAAAACAAAAAGGAATAGGCAAGAACGAGGGAAGGAGGGCAGGAGACCTTCACAGCAGGCGGTCAAACCGAGAGGGACGTATCGGCAGCCACCCTGCGCTGCCAGCACGGAGCTGTCATCTCCACCCATCTTACCTGCCAGCACGGCAACCTTGCTATCGCTACCATGGCATCGCAAAGGACAACCACATCCGTCACGGAAGCTAATGGCCACGACCAGCTGATTGACAAGGACAAATTTAGTCAATCACGTCGGCCAAAATCAAGACAGCAGTCAAGAAGATGTGCCGCTGGGAGGGCGCAACCACACAGCATCCAAGGGTCTTCAGAAACAAATTTATACAAACTGTAAGCAACTACAAGCAATAAGAAGTGAATCAAGAAGCCCATCATTCAAGTGTGATGCATCACGAAAGGCCGTGTTCCCGTAAGAAGTGAAATTAGTGAGTTCGTAAAAATTTAAGCAATTACAGTTCCTCAAAAAACCCTTCTCAGTATATCTGCTCTCGAATTCATCAGCAAATGAGTACAAAATTAGTTTTGAAGCGAATTTAAGTAGGTGCGCGTAAATTATTCAACCTAGTGTTCCAGCAATAAGAAAAAAATGAGTCGCGATAGCGGAAAATAAATCATGAAAAGCACGAAAAATATATTAATTGTAAAATAAAAAAATAAAAAAATAAAAAATGTCAGAAAATTGAAAATGAATCCTGAAATGCATAGAAAAATATATTTATTGTACAAGAATATGAATAAAAAAATGTCAGAAAATTAAGTTGAAAAACAGAACCATGGAAATATATCTAGGTAGATTATAAAATAGTTAGCTTGTAGTTCACCGGTGTAGTATATAAGTTTTCTTTTTGTAGTATATACGCAATTTTTGTGTAAATTGATCGTAGACAACTGGCGACAGAATTTAGTGGAGGTAAAAATAATACGATTTCGTGATTAGGTCATTCACCCAATAATTATATTATGTCCCGTTTTGCAATAAAGTTCATCCAGTGTCATGTGTTTCCAGTTCAAATCTTTGTGCGCAATAGCTACAAATTTATATGACCAACTGGTCATGTGACATGTCCAATGAGCTCACGTAAATTTCAATAACACTTCATGTAAAGTCGATTTCGTGATTAGGTCATTCGCCCAATAATCGATTTTATGTCCCGTTTTGCGGCTAAGTTCATACAGTGTAGTGTTTTTTTTCTAACTTTTCGAATCTTTGTGTGCAATAGGTACAAATTTATATGACCAACTGGTCAAGTGTCATGCCCAATGAGCTCTCATAACTTTCGATAACACTTCATGTAAAGTCGATTTCGTGATTAGGTCAGGCACCTAATAATTATTTTGTGTCCTGTTTCGAGGCAAAGTACATACAGTGTCATGTTTTTCCTTTACAATTAATTGTGTGCAGCAGTCACAAATTTATATGACCAACTGGTCATGTGTCATGTCCAATGGGATCAAATTCATGAAAAGTTTATTTCGAGAGTTGTCAATAAATTGTGTGTAGCATCCAAGTCTGCGTAGAAATGCGGTATTATATTTCCGGTAATTACAGTCCAATTTTAAAAATTTCCATGGCCAATTGGTTAGGTGACACGTTTAGTATGTCCGATGTACGGTTATAAATTTCAATTTTATTTCATGTAAGGTACATTTCATGTGTTGTCGGTAAAGTGTAGTGTAGCATTCAGGTCAGAATGCATTTGCAGAAAATTATAGTCCAAATGTCAAGATATTATGTTTTTCTTTAAGTGGATATAGGAATGCAAAACGAGCGAACGCTTGAATAGAGGAATGATTGAACAAACCGTCACCAAACCAACTCAAACCTATGACAAAACAAATCATGCGATGGACCGGTAAATAAAGGGAGACGAAGGCAAGTCGTTTCTAAGCAACAATTTACTGACTCAGGTCAGAAGCGGGCAAGTCGTTCCTAAGCGACATTCACTGACTCAGGTCAGAAGCGGAAAATAATTAACATCGGAATTTATAATGTTAGCTTTGTCTTGGCAACTGTGCGGTCAAATTGCTTTGAAAAGATAGACACACGGCAGCTCCACTTTAACCCCCGGGAGACATAGCGTGGGATTACGAGAGAGTAAAACCGAGCATCATGAATTTCAAAACCGTTAACCCCAATTTACCGACCAAGCAGAATAAAATACCCGCAAATCATGTGGTTCAAAACGCGTAAACGAAAAAAATACATTACCAAAAAATATCACATCATGGCCACAATCCGAATAATTGTCTTTTGATTAAATGTAAAATGCAGTGTGTCCGATGTTATTATTAGAGTGATGCGTATCCAGGTCGAGTTTATTGAATAAAATCTTAGAAGAGGTGCAAATATGTCATTAATAAGATGTGTGAGGGGTCAACATGTCACCTGCGTGTGATATCTACTATGTCCATATTAATGTGTAAGGTAATTCCTGTCACCTGCGTGTGATATTTTACTATGTCCATAATAATGTGTAAGGTTATTATTCTATTAGTCATGTCTCCCGAATTGTGTAATTAGATCATAAGCTTTGTTCCTTTTTTGCCTATGTTAGTTCAGCGGTACCTTGAACCAACATACGCTGAAATGAGCAAAATAATACAATGAAACTAGTAGACTGTTTCTATCCCATATTTCCGTGGCATCCTGTCAATTAGGAAAAAACGTTGCAAGGATGGTTACAGAGAGAGTCCAGCACATGGTGGCATGCCCTAAGCAAAATATCAAAGTTCAATAAAAATTTGCATTCAGCTATATATATATATATATATTGGCCGCCATGTCCTAACACTTGGAGCGATTTTTTTTTCAACAATCGATCGAACCGTGCGAAACATGCCATAAATGTTTATGCTGCGAGTAATCACACGTTTCTCGACTAATAACGTATAAATAATACAATCAACCTCTTAGCACACTGCATTACATACAATCATGTTTAAAAACTCCACGCAGCCTGCCTCCCTACATGGAACGACCCCGGGTCGAGGTAGCACTATGTCAAACTTGCAAACACAGAGCTTGGATGTGAGGACACATTCATTCAAATAAAGGAAGGGGGGTGTTATGATCGGCCTCTGAGAGCACATATGTTATAAAACTTGGCTACCCGAACATTACCATCGAGAGGTGCGTAGTGTGTGTCCTAGAAACAGTGTAGGCCTTAGGCCTGTTAACCCCTAGCTTAAGTTACGCGAAAAAATCCCTTGCCTTGCATATTTTTAATTCCCCTCCGATGTTTGTTTAAAAAGAAACAGGTGGTCCCTCGCGGATCGTGTAACGTAGGAGACATTGACGAGTTGAGGGCCATTTGCACACCTTGTAAAACT
>SDVV010010107.1:0-16400 GCA_016164225.1 Gammarus roeselii
TTAAGGATTTCCGACGAAAAGTATCGGTTGTTAAATATGTTTTATTCTTAAATTATCACTTTCCTTTATTCCTGGGCTCAACCTTTTGAGGCTCTTACGTGCAGCTTCCAGCTGCTGATTGGCTGCGCCTCTGGCGTTGGTTGGCGCCACACAGTTTTATTGGCTGCGCCCCCAGAGTTCTTGTTTGTGGGTGGCCCCTTTCATGGGTTTCCTCAATGCCGGGAATTCCGAATTGATTTTTCCCCGGCACTGCCACTACTGAGGGAATCCCGCCATCAGAGGGAATACTGCATCTGTGGCACATTTCAGTGGAGGTTAATACAATGACTTAAATATGTATGATACCTTAATGTTACATTTGTACAGTTTATAATTGAGCAGGGAATTTAATACTAAAAGCTGTATATCTATACATACATAATTTAACGTGGGGGAGAGCAATGCAGGACTTGGCTTGCAAACCCTTACACACTTTTGCTTCTGATAAATGTCAATCATGTTGCAGCAGGTGTGGTTTGTGAGTGGAAGGCTTTTGCTGACCACTTCAGACTTCATTTGAATTTCCCACGCGATGTACAAGCAGTTTTCCTGGGTGTGTCTTCTTTGCAGAGACCTGAATTTCGTACAGTCTGTGTCGCTGTTATAAAATCTCTTGTTGAGGATCAGCAAGTGTGTCTTTATGCGTTTCTAAAGGGATTGTTTTGAATTAGAGTAGTTTGGTGATGGAATTGCATATAATTTGAATGGTGTGGCACTTGAGCTTGTCGATTCCTGCAGGGACTTTGGAGTGCTTGTTGACTCAAGGCTGTGGTTTAATATCAATGTGAGGAGTGCTATAAGGAACGCTTCTACATTCGCGTCCATTCTGCTCCACTCTACTGTCAATAGGAGTTCTGTTTTCACGGTGTCCTTGTTTGTTGCTCATATAAGACCCATCTTTGACAACTGCTCATGTGTGTGGAATGTGGGATATTTGGGGATCTGAGACTGTTGTAGTCTGGGCAGAGACGGTGAACCAGGGAGATTGATGGACTGGGTGGTGAATAATATGGGAGCTCCTCAGAGCTTTGCAGATGATTTCTGTAGAAGGGTGATTGCTGCGTTTGGATCTGGTAAAGTGTTGGAAGATTTTTTATTGTTCTGTGGATTCAGGTTTGTCTGCTCTGTTTGAGAGAGCTCCGGATTTTGGTACACGTGGGTATTCTTTCAAGCTGATAGTTTCTCGCAATCAAACAGATTATAAACGCAGATTCTTTTATACTTGCTGTGTGCAGGTTTGGAACCGACTGCCCGCTGATGTGGTTTAGAGTGAGTCCCTTCATGGCTTCAAGAGTATGATTTTTGCGAGACCCAATGGAGATTCGATTTTGACCCATTATGCTTCTTCCGATCTGCAGTTTTTGTGCCGTGTTGTTCATTTTTTATTACTGACGTGCCGACATATACTCCCTCCCATGCTTGCATTGTCTTATTGTGGGGCTGCAAAGGTGAGAAACTTCATACCTTAACTAATTGTTAATAGATCAGTTACCAGCTTGAATGTGATCATAATTCACCCTGGTTTGCATCTTGTATTTCAATTGCGATTTGTTCGTAATAGCAACTATGTGCAATCATAAAAAGCCATTCGAAAACTAAATTGCCAAAACCGTCGTGAGGTAATCTCATTTTTGTGTTTTGGGTTTCTTTACTCTGTAATGTGGAAACATTTGTTTACTGTCTAGTCACAAACCCACTAGATAACAAACGTTAGCGGCTTAGGCAATAGGAATGGCGTGTAGTTCCATCGGTATCTTGTGATGTGTTTAATATTGAATGGTGTTTCGTAATTCGCCGTTGTAACATCATTCTTATTGTACTTGAGGTCAAACTGTCAAAATTCAAGGTATGGTAATGGAGCTTTCAGTTACTTTATTTGGTTTGCATTCGTCTTTCTGTATGATGAGCTTAGTAGAGCAAAAAAACGGCTCAAATAGAAAATTTGTTTGGTTGCACCTGACCTATTCGAATCTGGAGTACTGTTGTTACAAGTGTGCATCCTTCTTTCCTTCATCTCACTTTGTAGCTCCTCTCCACTGTCTCCAGCATCTCACAGGCCAGTGACAAGCAACACAGCTGAGGGAGGCCAGCACAGCTATGAATGCCTGTTTAATATTGAGAACAGATATGCTAACACAGGCTTAGGACTGGAATTAGTGCACACTGAAGACTATCATATGCACAAGCAGCATGAATTACATACAAAACCATAAACAAATCAATAAGAACAAAAACAGCACAATGCACAGGATAGCCCATTGAATAAAAGAGATTTATGCAGACACAGCACACCCAGACCCCCATACTGCAACTAGAGGTTTTAAAGTTGACTGGACAAGTACCTCAGCTGTCTCCTGGATGGTACTCTATAATTTATGGAATATGCAGAACAGCCTATCTGACCCAATCTGACCATACTGAAGGGCACTCATACAGCTGCCCTGCAGGTTAGTAACATGCTACTCTGAGTCAACATGCGCAGCTGCCCTATGGGTTAGTATCACGCTGGCAGGGTTTCTTATTATGGTCTAGGTCCGGATGGTGTAATCCTAATTGAAGAAATTTCATTGTTCTGCTGTTCTGCAAATTAGGGAGTAGCATTCTGGATCTACTTCCAATCAATGGGTTACAACTTCTTTCTCAACTGCAATGCCAAGCCAGGATCTCACTGGTGGATGTGGTAGCAGCATGCCAGTCTGTATTCCACGTCCTGACCGTCATTTGAGATCAGCATTGATGCTTGAGTCGTTGTCAAAGACATTTCTTTACTAAGCTGTCCACCTTGTCTGGTGGAAAAACTGAAGTTGTTGTCCATCTCCTGCAGCAGACTCGTGGTGTCATCCCAGATTGCACAATTGGGCACGGGGTTGAGAACATTACGTGCGTTTTCATCGCCGAATATCAAGAACCGAACCAGCCGTGCGCCTCAGAAACCGAGATCGGCATATTTAGACCCTTGCGTGCGCTTGCAGAGTATGTTTATAGAATTATGTGCGCTACTATCACAGACACTGATAAATATATAGCTACTAAACGGAGAGCTAGAGGTGCGAGCACTGCGTAACGAACTGCAGAATTACATGTGTGTAGAGTATGAGATGACCGCACATAGACCCAAGCGTTTTTCACCAACCAGGCGTCTTACAAAACAGAATGTAACATCTAGATGATACTATTTCTTATGGTAGTTATAAATTATAATTAACAATCATTGTCAGTTCTGATTAAAAATTGCTATTACTAACAACGCAAAATTTCGCACTTCCACTCCGCTGTCTGTTCCATGAATGTTGCAGCAAACTTGTTTCCATAATGTGTATGACGTCGGTGTTTGTTTTCATCTATTGTCAAAATGCAGTAATGTTAACTGTTAATTGTCGTTCAAACCATGCAAGGCGTAATTCAATATTACAGTTTAGCTATTGTTGCATTCATACAAAACGCTGATGCGCTTCATCTCGACTAATATTGCCGTTGTATTGTGAATTGTCAATTTTTTATTCTCCCGCCAAAATATGAGGTATTGGTTTTTGTTTGTTTCTCTCAGTAACCGCTGACTGTTCGGGCAAAGAAATTAGTAGTTCTTCAATGATGGTGATGTGCAGTGGTCAGGAATCTTGGTGTCAGCTTGAATTACTATGCTATGGAAGAAAATGTGTGCATAAAATTTTCGCACAAATATTTTTGAAAATTTGTTTACGTGCGATGTACTATCTTTGCGTGCAATATTTTGAAAGGTGTCTTCACGTGCGCTTCATCTCAAGATTTCACGTGCGCATCGCATATTTTTTATCAATGTTCGCGTGCGCTGCCTGCCAAATTGTGCAAACTGGGTGTCATCCTTGACCTGTAAGCAAACTATTTGTTGTCATCCCATGTTCATTATAGGGCATGATACTGATGACTTGCCACTTGTTTATTTCTGTAGATCCGCTCCCAAGTTCATTTTCCACTACCGTCATATTCACTCATGTGTCAATTTATTCTATTATATATTTTAGAAAGTCAAGGTTTTAAAAAATTGAAATGGAATTGTATTGGCTTAATGAAAATCTCATTTGATGTCCTGTGGTGAAATCCATCTTGTTTTTCTAGTTTTAAATAAATAACTGTTAGATCTTCAGCCCATCAATCAGCCGATCTTTTGTTTACTCTTGTAATGTGAGAATAATGATTAATATGCTTTTCCAATGACCTTTGGACTAGTTGAGATAAGGATTATTACCCAGAAACTATTTTTAAGTAAGACTTTGAACAAAAGAACAGCTGATCGTGGAGCTGTAACAGCTTTTCATTTACAACCATATAAATAAGACAGATTTCACCACAGGACAACTAATCATGCCTTCATTGACCAGATACAATTTCATAATGAAATATATATATATATACTTATAACTTCCCACGATACATGATGGAATTACCAGTCTTGAGAGTATATCCTTTTGGGTCAAGATCTCGGCAACCAATGAAGAAGAAATATTTGAATCTTGGTGCAATCACGGCGACCAATCGAGAGACAAAAAGTATACTCTACACAATCTCGGCAACAACTCTACAAGGAGAAATGTAACTTGGCACAATCTCAACCACTTATGAACGAATAGCAAAATTAAATTCTATTTCAGAATTTTGGCAACTCCCGAGCTTCAGCATCTCACACCTCCCACGGCTATTGGTTGGACTCCTACTGCCTAATAAGTTAACGATGACTTGCTCTTCCCCTTTTTGGGAATGAAGAATTTGTGGTTGCAACTTCATCCAAACCAGGAGCTTACCCTGCTTTCATCACCTCCACCGCCTCCTGCACCTCTTTCCTAGTAATGTCCGCAGCAAGTCTCTCCAAAAACGGGTATTTGTGCACCATCACCCACAGCAGCAATGTCAGCCTCTCTGTTATCCTTGACATTCAATAATTCATCAAATACTTGGCCCACCTTTTATGTACACCACCATTTTCCATCAACAACTGGCTGTTCTCATCTTTCACTGCCTCCTCCTTTCCCGTCTCTTTCTCACCCTCTAAACCTCTTTCCAGAACTTCTTTTTGCTCTCCTCAAAGTTCTGGCACATCTGTCTGCCCCACCTGGCATCAGCGTCCTTTTGATTCTCCTCACTACTCGCTTTACCTCCTTCCTCTTCTCCTTATAGTTGTCATAGGCCACCACCAACTTCACCTGCAACCGTTCCTCAAAAGCTTTTTTCTTCTGCACCACCGCCAGTTTGACTTCCTTGTTTCACCACTTGCAGCTCTTTGGTCTGCACCCGCCCTCACATTGCACACCACACACATCTCAACAAGGCATCTTTGAATGTCTCCCATTCTTTCTCAACATCTTGCCGGTCCTGCCCTCTCACGTTGTCAAATTTCTCCCTGAATGCCCACTGGAACCCCTCCGTTTTGCTTTTCTCATTTAGCTCACACTTACACAGCCTCTCTTCCTCCTCCTACTCCTTTGTTCCCCCTTCTACCTTTACCTTTCTTCTCAACTCTTGCACATCCAACAGCCTCCACACCACTCTCCTCGAAATCAACACAAAATCCATCAGCGCTCTCTCCGCCACTTCACCATGGGCAATCCTCATCCATGAGTACTTGTGGATGTCTTGCTTCATGAACAGGCTGTTTCCCACTACCAGCTCCTGTTCCATGCATAAACCTATGAGATTTTCTCCACTGTCCTTCCCACCAACAATGCCATACCTCCCTATCACATTATCCACTACTGCATTTCCCACTTTTGCATTAAGGTTGTCCAGTACAAACACATAGAATTGACTTCCAAACCTCTACATACACTTGCTCAGGTCAGTCCAAAATTGTTTTTGTTCCTCTTCACTCCTCTCTCTACCAGGTTCAAACGCACTCACAAATACCTATTTTTTTACACCAAACTTTACTTTCACACACATCAATCCTGAAGACACCTCTTTCCACTCGGTAACGCTACTAGCCAGTCGATCACTCAATAGCAACACGAAACTTTCCTGTGCCCAACCTTCATCCATGTCTGACTTTCTTCCACTTACCACTTCAAACTCATATTTGCTCTTACCCTCCAACTTAGTCTCACTCAGCACCACCAGATCTAACTTCCTCCTAATAAACATATCACCAATCTCACCTCTTTGCGTCATTTGGTTTACAACCAGGCACATTCAGTGTTCCTAGCAGAAGGATTCCGCGTGAGCCTGTCTTCCCCCAGCTTGTCTTACTGTCTTTTAGGGAGAAATTTTACTGAGGGGATTATTAGCCCCTTTCCACACCCCTTAATAGTGGTTTCTTGCAACACGCAGGGGTTACAGTTGCAGTGTTCTAACACCCCTGCTGCAGTGGTAGAACATACAACAGTCAAAATATTATATTGCCCCTGTAAATACTATAAATACCTGAAATGGCCCTTCAGTTGATTAACCCTGCAAACTGGCAAACAAAAACAAGGCAATGAGCAAACTATTCTGTGAAAAGTCCAAGCAAGTTTTTTTGTAACCAAAAGGGTACTCGGTCAAATCTTGAGACTGCCTTGGTATTATCATAGATTGTTCTTAATATTGTCATCTCTGAAGTTCCAAATGCTATTGATGACATACGTATCCAAAGCATACATGTGCAACTATTCCATTGAAGCAATGCAAAATGTACTGTCAGGCCATTGCAAATGTTGAGGCAAAAGTTTTTGGACACGTCTGATATCCTCAAGCAATGAAGCATGCCGTCATCTTCCCTCTGTATAAGGAGGCAGCTGCACATGAACATCAAGTTACAGACCAATTTCTTTGATTAAAGAATTTGAAGAATTTAAATATGAACAGGTAATACATTTTCTTGAGAAATGGCCCAACTCAAAGCAACTAGTCTCTGAAGAGGAGCATGTTGATCCAACTCCTGGAGCATTATAATGGAATAATCAATATACTTACAACAAATGAGGAAGGGACTTTTCCTGATCTTTCCAAAACAAGATTACACTATACTGTATCCCAAGTACATATTGCTGGTAGCCAAGGACATGTAAATGAACGGTCATCAAAACTTGTCATCAATGCAGTACTCAGTGTTGCAGTAAATGGGGAAATCTCTGCAAGAGTGAAAGTCCATAGTGGAGTCCCACAAGGCACTGTGCTTTGGTCTCTGATTTTCTTAGTAATTGCTAATGGTCGTTGCAAACACTGTCCACATTCACTGGTCTCCTGCTTTGTAGATGCCATTGAGTCCTAGGCACAGAGGAAAACAAGAGAGATGTGCAACATTATCATGCTGTTCTAAAAGAAAACTTGTTCTAGAAAAAAACCTTGAATAGCACAATTAATTATTGTTAATTATTATTTATATTGCATGAAAGGTGTCTTTATTTATCATTGTTCAATACACCTAATTTTTGCTGCTATTCATTATATTTATTATTTATCAGGTTTCTATGATGGAGGGGGCACCACCAGAAGTGTATATAAGGATGCACTTGTGCATGAACCAGCAGTTGAACTTCATCTGTCACTGTAAGAGGTCAGCCTATGCCTCTATGTCTGCTCCTTACTAGTTGTGTTCCTTGTTTACAGCATTCACTAACACACTTCTATTGTGTCAAAGTACTGCCTGTGATTGGACATTATGTGCTTCTGTAGTGTGGTGAACTTTTTGTACTGTGTAAATGCAAAGTGTCATACTGTGAAGTTGTATCAATAAAAAGTGGTCGATTGAGGACTGGCTTTTAACCCTTTTTTATCAGAGCTTGATGTTTGGCTTTATTTTTGGATAGTGATTGTTAGGACTTTACCCCTTGCCCCAGCAAGCCTATACTAGCCTGGATGGCATGCTGGATAGTGTTTGTTAGGCCCTGTACACCAGTTGCCCCTGCAAGTCTATATATACTGGCCTGGATAGCCGGTCGGATTGTGATAGTACGCTCTGTACTTGCCTCAGCAAGCCTATGCTGGCCTGGATAACCTGCTGCTCTCTGACCATCCTGATTTTGAGAAGTAGGGGGTGCTGGGTCAAGAAGTACAGGTGTCAACATCAAAAAGTACATGATATGTAGTTATGATATTGCAAAAATTAGGCAATGGTTACCAGCCGTATTCAAACTGTCTGAGTTAGCAATGATAGATACATGAGTCTAATCTCACATGGGACTACTTTTAATAGATCAAAAGATTTAGATGGTAGCTTGAAAATCCCTCCTGATTTCCATTATCTACAAAATGGGTTTCCTACATCTTGGGGCATTACACACCAGTAAGGCCTGTGAGCAGAGCCAAAAGTGCAAATGCCAAAGCGTGCCTAAACCATAAGAGCTTGTCAATATAATGTATGGAGCAATCTGATTTTTTTTTCAAGACTGGTGATTAAGTAAACTCTTACCTCTGTCTCTTTCCTTTGCAGACTACTCCAGCAGCGCCACACACCCATGAGGAGCAACAGAGCTGGGGGAGGCCAGCACAGCCATGTGTGCCAGTTTAATATAGAGAACAGCTATTTAAACACATGATTAGGAACTGGAATTAGTGTGCACCATTGACTATCATGTGAACAAACAGTATAAATGACAAAAAGAAAAAGAATGAATAATTACGTATTTAAATACACACATACATACAGAACAGCACACCACTCACCACAATGCACAACAGAGAAGCTCACAGAGACTCAACACACCCCACACAGAAACCCCCCCCCCACACAGCAACCCCAGAACACCTCACCAACCACAAAAAAAAACTCGGCACTCGGCAGTCACATCCCAAAGCACAAGAACAATATGCAGAAGAAAGTCAGACGTCAAGCTTAACAAACTCAAACAGAACATCCCTCAGAAAATCCACCAGCAACCTCTTTAATGCAACCAGGGACTTCAACTCTACTACCAAACTTGGAAGGCTGTTCCACAACTGAACACTTCATGCTCCAAAAAATCTCTTCCTGATGACGGTATTGCAAGCCGGCAACGAAATCTTATAGAGATGGCCTTGTGTTCTCACATCGGGAGCTCTGCAAAACAGACCATCAAGGTCTTCGTCACCATCTAACCCACGGATGATCCTCCAGTATTTGATGAGGTCTGCCCTGAGTAACTTTCCCCTCACAGAAAACAAGTCAAGCTGCTTCAGTTTGGAAAGTGATCCAACTCTGCCAGGCCATCCACGTTCTTTGTCTATCTCCTCTGCACAGATTCAAGCTATCTCAAATCCACAAAGAAGCCCACATTCCCCACTGACAAACAATAATCCATGACAGGTCTTGGCATCATTAAGAGGGCACCATGAAGTGAGGACTATGACAAATTGTGGATCTCAGCAGGTTGTTGGCCAACCCTGAAGCCTTCCCACAACCTCTCTGACATGATGGTGGGATGCGTTTCTCATCCTTTGGATTTGTCTGCTTTTTGCTATGGTGCTGGGGTGGTGGGTTGTGGTGTGTGTTTGTGCCTGTCCTGATGTGTTGCTTCTTTGTTGTACAGTGTGCTGTTCTGGAATTTATTTGTTAATTTTTTTTGTTTTTGTTTTTGTCATGCGGATGGTTCATGTGATAGCCAATAGTGCACACTAATTCCAGTTCCTATACCTGTGTTAACATTGCTGTTCTCAACAGCATACTGGCGCGCATGGCTGTGCTGGCCTCCCCCGGCTCAGCTGCTCCCCACTTGATGTGGTCCTGCTGGAGGGGGCTGCAAAGGTAAGAGATCAAAGGTAAGAGATCCACCACCACACCCAGGTCTCTGGGATAGAATAACCTTCAATGGAATACCACTAAAATAGTATAGAGCCTGCAGACTCCTTCACCCTCTTGTACTGAAGATGCAACTTGTAGTCATCAGCAAATGACTTGAAAGAAGGCAGCATTCCATTGATGATGCGATTTTCATAGATAACAAACTGCACTGGACCCAGTACTGAACCTTGAACACCACTAACTACCTTCCTTGACTCACCACAACACCCATCAACAACAACGCTCATAGAACAACCAGCCAAGAGGAACAAATCCAGCCAAGCAGAACCAGCCCAACGCTCATCCTGTGAATCAACACATCATGAGAAACCACATCAAATGCTGTTGACAAATCCAGCAGCACAAGATCAACAATAAATCCATCCACCCACTCCAAAACATCTGAGTAAGCCAGGAAAAGTTGATCAGCAGTAAACCAAAACTGCCCGAATTCAGACTGATGCGGAGAGAGAATCTCATTGTCTTCCAGAAAATTAACCATGAACACTTCCAAAAAAATATTATCTCGAGTTTAGTCAATTTCTAAATATATGTGAATTAAACCAGCAAGAGTTTGCTTATAGAGGGATATGTCAACTGTGCTATCCCACCAGGAAAGCCATACCAGACAAATAATCTTAACTTGATAATACTGAAGTACCTTGCAGCTACTTCTTGCAGAAAATAAGAACATATATTGCAGATGCTCTGATTTAACAAATAGTCAGGTCAGCCCTCAGATGCCACACTTCACACTAAAGTTTCAGACAGTTATTTTTGAAGTAATTTGGTGTGGCAGTAGAATATTATTCAAGATCACAATCATTCCTGCATAAATGTCGAGTTGACAATTCTTGCCAGTCTCAGTCAAATTCATCTAGATGTTTTTGTTAGAGATAGTAGTGAATCATTTAATAAATATTACAAAGCTCTCTAGTCAATCCTATCTCATGATGACATTACCATCCTTGCTCTCAAATGGTGACATCAGTGATGTCCAACCAGATGAAGAAAACTGGGCCCCCCAGCTAATTACTCAATTGTCTGGGGCTGATGGCTAGAAACCAATTTCTTTCATGTATGTATTATTTTTACTTGAAAAAGTTTAATAAATTTCATATTTTTCAGTCAAAATGCTGGACATCAGGCCAAATCACACAATCTACATCAATAACCTCAATGAGAAGGTCAAGAAAGAGGGTAAGTCACTTGAACAACTTTGATGAGCTTTCTCTTGCCTGTGCGTGACTTAGAAAGAAATTGATAGGTATATTTACCACCAAACCACCACTTAGATTTCAATATTTTTCCTTTTAACAACATTTGAGGAAAAATATTCCAATGGCTAAATATTTTGTTGCTTAGTGTTGATATCCATGTTGCCATATTTTTCTTAGTTTGTACAGAAAATAGCTTCAACTCATATTTTTATGCCATTTTTATGGAAATCTGGAACTCCAGTAGCATTTAAGAAAGAAAAGCATTTCTTCTGTCCAGCAGTTGCCATGAATGCATTGCCAGAACATAGATTTACTTGTGTGTTGGATTCACTAAAAAATTGAAATAGACTATTTTTGAATTGGCCAACAACATTTTTTGCGTTATTAAACTTTTTTGTCTGTTACAGAACTGAAGAAGTCATTGTATGCCATCTTCTCTCAGTTCGGCCAAATCTTGGACATCATTGCCCTGAAGACCCTGAAGATGAGAGGCCAGGCCTTTGTGGTGTTTCAGGAAATACACAGCGCCACCACTGCTCTCCGGGCCATGCAAGGCTTTCCTTTCTATGACAAGCCAATGGTAATCTACATCTGTGTCCTGTGGAGTAGAAATGTTATCTAGTATAATGATTCAACAATAATGCACCAAAAATATTTGTTAATATGGTCTAGTGATTTTTTTTTTAATCATGACTAATACATTCATTGTTGCTCTCGAATAGCAGTGTAAAACTGCCAGATGCAGATAATTGGTGTGCTCTCAGACAATGTATACGACCATCCTTGCTCTCAAATAGTGGTGTAAAACTGCTTGAGGCAGATGATTGGTGTGCTTCCTAACATATTGTATACATCCTTCCTTGTTCTCGAGTAGTGGTGTTGAATTGCTAGGTGCAGCTAATTGGTGTGTTTTCAAACACGATGTATACATTCATCCCTGCTTTTGAATAGCAGTGTAAACCTGCTGGATGCAGATAATTGATGCGCTTTCAAACATATTGCATCCATCTATCCTTGCTCTCGAATAGCAGTGTAAAACTGTTAGATGCTGATAATTGGTGTGCTTTTAAACATGATGAATACATTCATCCTTGCTCTCGAATAGCAGTGAGAAACTGTTACATGCAGATAATTGGGCCCCTCAGTCAATACGTTTGGCTGGGGCTGACAGTGTCATGTCATAAATGGATCCAAGCCCCCTTGCAGCACATAACTTATTCTATTGACCATCTCTTCCCAGAAAATTGGCTACTCCAAAACCGATTCAGACGTTATTGCTAAAATGAAAGGTACTTACAAAGAGCGAACTCACAAAAAGAAAGATGATGACAAAAAGAAGAAGAAGAAAGAGGCTAAGGCAGCTGCCGCGGCTGCTGCTGCTAGTGCAGCGGCTGCATCAGCACTTGCTGCAGCTCCTGCATCAGGAGGAGTAAGCCTTGCTGCAGCACCTTGTGAGTATTGGGACCAGAACGCAATTTTTTCAGGTGTCAGAGAGGTCATGGATCTAAAAGAAAAATGGTTACTTTCATCTCGCGCTATTTGGTATGCACTCTCTCAATAAATTAACCCGACGACAACTCGTCAATTCTGCATAGTTACTTCAGGGTTGATTAATCGTTATATTGCTATGGGCAAAATATATTTTGCAACTAGTATTTATGCCATAATATTTTAATCTCATCATTGCTATATTCCAATACATGTTTTCTGTGCGTTTGTGTCTGCAGCTAAGCCAGCCGCGGCTAGGTCTAGCCTGTTCGCCAGCAGCACAGTTAGTGCCACGGGAGCAGCGTTGACGGGCGGTGGTGTGGTACCTGAGCAGCCTCCCAACCAGATCCTCTTCCTCACTAATCTACCCGACGAAACCTCAGAGATGATGCTCTCGATGCTTTTTACACAGTAAGTTACCATAGCAGTCGACTTCAATCGTTTCACCCAGTGTTCTCTATTATGATAGCATCGTTGAAAAATATAGTTTTTGTTGTTTTCCATAACTGTTCTCCAAAGTTGGAGTCATAATGATCCAAATAACATTTTTGTGTAAGTTTTTGAATGAGAATGATTAGTTTCTTGCAATTTACTGATTCTACCCAAATTCTACAGCATTTGTGACGCACAAGTTGTAACAGTAGGAAGATCCTTACCAATCATTCTCAAGATCTTATATCTTGTATTTCAGATTCCCTGGATTTAAAGAGGTTCGTCTCGTACCTGGTCGTCAGGACATCGCTTTTGTGGAATTCGAAAACGAAATGCAATCTGCTACAGCCAAGGAGGCTTTGCAAGGCTTCAAAATCACTCCGACACACGCTATGAAGATTGTATTTGCTAAAAAGTAGTTTAATGTTCAAAGACGCCTACTTTAATGAAATGATGTGTAATTTTTCGATACGGTATTATAATTGACTCAATTTTATCATGTTGGGTTCCTGCTAATCCTTGCGAACTTCAACTGGACTACATTTGCACACAAACTCTTAGCATGATCTGGTTGAGTTGAACTGTATGGTTTGAAAATGTGGAAGGTTGGCTTGCGCGCTCTGTGCATCTGAAATTAGGCGGCACTTTTTTTGTGATAATCATGTTGTGCGATCACCGCACTGCCTTCAAGTTATACCAACATAGACGGGAGAACCAGCTCTCTGATTAGTGTCTAAGGTGCAAAAACGCACACGACCAGCCGAGCACATAATAGCGCCGTCGCAGCCGCCAGGCTCAATCCTATCACGTCTGAGCGTGATCTTAGGAAGCGCCCGGGAAGGTAGATCAATTTTATCAGTCGTGTGGGCCTAATATAAGGGCTTATAGTCGCCGTGAGATTCCCTACATGCTCATGTCTGTGACTATCTGAGCCACTTGGCTTCGCGCCGGCGTACTCCCTCCACAGCGAGAGAAGCTGAGGCTACCAACAACTTCATATGGAGTAACTCAAACCGGGCTGATTGCCGCATCGTGCATCCCTAACTCCACTTCATGCAGAATTAATAGGGTCTTCAGTCGATGCGCATTACGAGAAAATCCGGACTTGGCTTGGTGTCCTTTCTCGCTCTAGACCTTGAGTGATCTTTAGGACGTTGATGATGAGAGCACAGAGGGGGTGGTATGAGGGAGTAGTTGTTCCAACTTTGCTCCAAGAGAGGACAGAACAGAAGAAGGTTGAATGTGTTCGAGATCAAATGTTTGATGATGTGAGACAGGATCAATAACAGCGTTCGAATTTGAACGGGATTGTGAAAAAAATTGAGGACAGTAGATAAGCGTGTTCTGAGAGGACTCGGGCACATGGTGCGGACGGATGAAGGGAGGTTGGTGAAAAGGGTGATCAAGGCCCAGAGGTAGATCAAAGTTCGGGTGGTTGAATGGTGAATGGTGTGAAGCATGCGTTGGGAAGGAAAGGCATGAGTGTGGAGGTGCGAGAGCGTGCAATGGGTAGGCGCGAGTATGATTTTTTAACGCTGCTCTGATGTACTTCCCCGTCCTTAGCATCTCGTTGAGAAACCGAATGGGCGTGGGTGAGCGGGCGGTCACTCACGCAACAGGGGTAAACCAGGCAGTCACTCCGTTAAGCCCTGCTGCTACTGACCTCAGACCGCACTCATGGCCCATAGTGTGTTGCGGGGTCTTCCGGCCGGGCCCTTTATCGCTCAAGGAAAGGCTTGAGTTAGAGTGTGAGTGTGTGAGAGAGTTGAGGTGCGCCTTTCCATCAGTCACCCGCATGGGGAATTCGACCTAGTGTCTGGATCTGATTTGCCTGGACGGTGAGTAAACTCATATGAGTTGCAACACGATTTTGTAATCTGAACGAAAATTCAGTACAATTGTAGAAGAATATTCTTAATAAACTATTCTCTATCAGTTAGCAGATTTTTTGTCATGAAAGTTGAACGAATTCCACGCTGGAGTGTTCAGAATTAATTAATTGAGAATTACGCACTCCGTGGTACGTGCCACTCGGTAGCAAATCGTTCATTAACTATTGTTGATGACATTAGGGAGAAGGTTTTCTCATTTTTAATCTAATGTATTCTTAATATGTGGAAGTGCACAGCTGTTTTTTTTTTGTAATATAATATGGGAGTTGGGGTGGATGGATGATTATTCATTTTATAGATCATTAACATTTTATTTACCTTGGGGTGGATGGATGATTATTCATTTTATAGATCATTAACACTTTATTTTAGTATTTTAGTATTTCTTCTTGCTTGGGCTCTATTATATTTCTCTGCCCTTTTTTCATGGTGATAAATTTTGCATTGGTTATTTTTATTATATGCATCGAGGTTGGTTGAGACAAGGTGACCCAGGGAGAGGAGGTACTCGTGGGATTCGCGGGACTCGGGGACCCGGGGTTTCGGGAACCCGGGGGACTTGGGAGACCAGGTTGATTTAGGGGGGGTCCACTTGGACCTTTCTGGGCCCCCTTAGGACACCCTTGAGACCCTTTGGGACCCTTTAGAAAAACTGTGTGACCCTTTAGAAGCCCCTCTGAATCCTGGAACCTCTGCTTCCCCCTCCCAGCGCTGTAAAACCCATACACAGAGAAATGTTTGTGAGATGCATGAGTAGAACAATTAACCATTACAGTCCGCGGATTGCTGGCGCAGGGGGCGAGGGTCGCGTCGAGGCTGGTCGAGGTGCGTTGAGATCAGTCGAAACATGTTAAGGCGAGTCGAGTTGGTTGCGACGAGCCGAAACTGGCCGAAATGATCAGAGACAAACCGAGATGAGCTTAGGCGAGGGGTTTCGGGGGACTCGAGAAGACCCGGGGGACATGGGTCACCCTCCGAGATTCATCGGGCTCTTTTGCGACCCAAGGGACCAATGCCCCCTCCCCCCCCACCCTATCCCCTTAACTATCAGTGCGAAATCAATAATCTTAGCAGTTTTTCTGCCCATGACGAACCTGCTCTTTCTTGTTCACGATTCACAATTTTATAACGCTTGAGTATTTGTGCGGGAGTTCGTGTTGGTGGTTTTGTGAGTTTTTTTTCTTCAGTCTGTGCTCGCTGCCCGTGCACGGACCATACACAGTTTCTGGGGTTTACCTGGATTGCGCAGCTATAAGACCTTGTGACGCGTTGCGGTTGGAGTCATTCTAATCCGTGAAGCCATAGACCTTGCACCAATTCTTGGAGATCTAAGTGGTTGGAGGCGGGGATTCGTTTTGTCTGAGTTTATCTTGCCTGACTAAATAAATTGTACTTGAAATCAAATAGACCGCGTAGCTGTAAATATTGTGTTGCGTTGCTGTCGGAGCTGAGTTTGCCCGTGTAGCCACTGACCTTGTACTAATCTTGACGATGCTACCTGTACGCACTAGGGTGCGTATATATACTCTCCAAGTTCAAAAGGATTGGAAGCGGAGGTCCGTTTCGAGTAAGCGTTTTTTCTTTTGCGCACCAGCGTGCGTCTGACATTGCTAAAATTTCCAC
>SDVV010010108.1:0-16400 GCA_016164225.1 Gammarus roeselii
AGCAAGCCTCCAGCAGTACCTGATCTCTTTCGATGTCTTGTTGCAGGATAACAGAATCACCCAACACCACAAACACGAGACCGCAGCAGCACACCTTCGGCAGTACCTGATCTCTTTCGAGGTCTTGTTGCCGGATAACAGAATCACCCAACACCACAAACACGAGACCGCAGCAGCACACCTTCAGCAGTGCCTGATCTCTTTCGAGGTCTTGTTGCAGGATAACAGAATCACCCAACACCACAAACACGAGACCGCATCAGCACACTTTCAGCAGTACCTGATCTCTTTCGAGGTCTTGTTGCAGGATAACAGAATCACCCAACACCACAAACACGAGACCACAGCAGCACACCTTCGGCCGTACCTGATCTCTTTCGAGGTCTTGTTGCAGAATAACAGAATCACCCAACACCACAAACATGAGACCGCAGCAGCACACCTTCAGCAGTACCTGATCTCTTTCGATGTCTTGTTGCAGGATAACAGAACCAGAATGTCCACAACCAAGTTATCCCTGACATTAACACCAGACAACAGTGAACACCGCACACACCCTCATGTCGCACTCAACAACACTTCCATACCCCACAGTCCTACTACCACGATCCTTGGAATAACATATGACACAGGAATGATGCTCAAACCTCACACAAACAACATCAGCTCTAAACCCAAACATAGACTGAACGTGACTCAGGCACTCCAAGGAATTAGTTATATCACTATTTACACAATTCATCAGACCAATAATTTCCTATTCGAACACTATTTGATTCTTTGTCCTGGTTCACACACGCGTTAACTCCCTACAAAGAATACAGAACCCGAACTTACGCACCCCAACAGGTTGTACACAGACCGCCGCCACGCCTCGTTTGAATGAGGGAACCAAAGACCTCCCACTCATTCATTCCCATATGAAAGGGACACATTTTTTCCACAAGATGGTAGACCCGGCCCACCCCCCTGCCATCACCTACTGAACCCAAGATAAACACAACAAAATATACCTAATACATCGGCAGCCCACTTCGGCTCTCTTTACACCACCGTTCCTTAACCTACAGAAAACACGTCTATGCTCAAACAGATACGCACACACTTCACAGCTCATGCACTGGCTGCTCACAGAGCCAACACGGTCCTACAGGGTCAACCGCAGAAGGTGGACGAGGAGGAGTTGTGGTTGCATTGAGGTGGCAAGGTTCACCTGTCGGGGCTGAGGTGTGGGCACCACACGACCTTTAGTCATACCAGCATGAACTAGAGAACGCCTCTTCCGATTCGTACATGTGGTGCCTAGGAGTGCCAAATACCGACAAGCACGACATGACGTCGTGTCCAGTCATAGCACCCGGCAGGCTCGATCATAATATCACGTCGGTGCGTGATCTGTGGGAGTGCACCCGGGACAGCGTTTTGTTTTCTCAGGGGTGTAGGTCTAATATAGGGGCCTACACCAGTCGTATCATTCCCGACATAAATATATTGGAATGTATCCTGCCTATTGGACGGTGCGCTGGCCGTGACTGCTCCACCGCGAGAGGAGCTGAGGCTGAGTCACAACAATAACACACACCCAGTGATTCAATTAACGCATTTAGGAACCTGTGAACACCAATGATTTTTCAGGGGGCGACGGAGGGAGATAGGCGTAGATTGATCATTATATACATAATTCGTTTGCAATGAAGGAATGCATAGTACCGGTCTGCCCCTTCCCCTCCATTTGCCCCAGCCAGTGCCTATTGAAGTGCGAAGTTGACCATATCTATTGGTGGGCTGCCCACGTCAAGCAGCAGGTGGGTGTAGAGGGGGTGCAGGGAGCGGGTGGAGGGGCGGGGCTGCAGGGTGTTCAGGCCATCTAGTCGGTAACGCTTGGAGGACGTCCTTACAAGCTTGCCGCGCACCTGTGGGGTAGATAGGTAAGCTTCAGTCTGCGAGCTCACGTACCTAACATGTGTGAATTGTCTTCAAAACTGATAGATAAGACTTGAGAAGGATTTTGTCTTGCAAGTATCTGTCATTGAGAGTCAACACCGAGCAGCCAATGAATCGAGACACGAGCTCTGACACTGAGCCACACAATCAACTTCATATTAGTTAACTGAACTAAACTAGGTGGCACATTATCGAACTCTGATAGTTGATTTTATAGTTAAAGTACAGTTAAGTGAACAGCCCGTGCTTTCAAAAATATCACTCATCACTTCAGAAGATCCTGCATGGAAAGCAAGAAATCAACGGAAGTAACCTATATTCCCTGAACAATCCTACCACAGTCGTATGCTACCTTCCATATCAGCGGCTTTCTCTTAGTATGTCGTATCATGGAGTAGCGCGCCAGGTGATACGGAGGCCTCGTGATACCCAGCCCAGACTGCATCATCCTGAGGACAAACATGAGGTGTCAGAATTGAGTTAAGACGTTTTTACATCCAATGACCTGGAGAGGAGAAGGCGTTAAAGATGCTGCGTGCCGGCTCTTAACTCAGTAGTGCCACGACCGCTGACTTGATGATGAGTTGGCGTTAGGAATAGCACGCCGGCTGTCAACTCAACAGTGCTACGGCCGATGACCTGATGATGAGGCGCTAGAGATACCACGTGTCGGCTGTCAACTCAATAGTACCACGACCGATGACCTGGAGAGGAGCAGGCGTTAGAGATACAGCGTGCCACGACTGATGACCTGGATAGGAGAAGGCGTTAGAGATACCACGTACCGGCCGTCAACTCAATGGTGCCACTCATCGAAGAGGACTGCAACACTCGACCTGGTCCAGGAGAGCAGTCAATGCAACAATTTAAAATGGTCCATATTTAATTCTTCTTGCTCTGAATATTAATGCTATAGACATATTTCAATAAGGATGCAGTCATTTACAATTTGTTCCCTGTTACATCACTAGGATAACAATCAGCAATTGTTTTCCAAGGAGGATGACAGTCAATACCCAAAGAGACCAACCAAAAGGGGAAATTACTCCTCCACCTCTTTCTCCCTCCAGCGCACCTGTAACCCATGTCGTCATCCTCCCCTCCCCAACCCCAGTACATGTTGGAGTAGCCGTTGAGCTTGAGGAAATGCTCCCCAGTGACGGCCATCACTCCCCCCACCAGCAGGAAGTAGGGCAGCCTGTGGAGAGGAAGAGGAAAATAAATACATCAGAAGCAAAGTTGATAACTGGAGCGTGGCCAATAAAGAGGAAAGGGCCGACAAATTAGCCAATCGATGCCTTCGCAAGCCTATGGTCTTATATGGAAGGACATACAAGGAATTTGAGATTCAAAGAGGTAATGCTGCCCATGCTTTAAAATTAGTTTTGAATTAAAATTCCGGAGTCTCCTCTGGGTAGGCTCACATCGTGTAATCTCTCACCGTTAAACAAGCTAAGTCAGCGAGTAGGCTTAGAATCGACAACGTGAGTGGTTTTAGGCTTATAATCTATAACGAGGAGGGATTTAGGCTTAGAATCAATCACTTGAGTGGTTCTAGTCTTAGAATCAATAACGTAAGTGGCTACAGGTTTAGAATCACAAACAGGAGGGGCTTTAGGTATAGAATCCATTTCGTGAGATAAGTAACACCTAAGGAAATCTCGTCAAGGACATCAGCCAATCACTACAATGTCTAGAAGTACAATTTTTCTTAGATAAGTGGTATTGACTGTTGTACTTGAAAATAAACGAATGCGTTTTGGCACAGCACATTATTAACTAGTTCGACCTTATAACAATCACAGTAGTTTAAAATATATGTTGGTATCCGATCGTAACTGCTACTTCAGTTCAACACTACCGTTCCCAGCACCTCGTCCCATCGCACTAGGCGGGCTCACTTGTACTGCAGTGTGTCGACTCCGACCGATAGATGGCGTGGCTTCGGTGGACACGAGTACATGTTGCGATCATCCTCCGCTAGCAGATCGACGTCGTGGAACACGAAACACTGCGCGTCTGTGTGGGTGAACACCTCCAGGAAACCCGCGTTCATGATGGCGCCCTTGTTGAAGGTCACGTTTCCAACCTGTGAACGTTGGAGATATCGTTAACATTTGAAATGACGGGGGAGCCAAATCCAATATATAATCATTCGTGTTCTTCAATTAACATTAACAACACAGAGCGCTCCAGAAAATTTCCGGTAAGTAAAACTTGATACAGTCGTCACAATGATCCAATGATTAGCGTCTGTATCCGGATGCATCTTCACGGATACAGACGCTAAATATCAGTTGCATCTTGAATTGTTTTTCAGTAAAGGTCACTTCCCGCATCTATACATGTGCGCTTTTGCCTGGTGTTGTATGAGAGATGATCATGATCAATATCTGCACCATCCCTCGTAAACAAGAGTGCTGTTCTTAGAGACCTGCTCAGCGACGTATATCGTGTACTGCAGCTGTTGCCGCCTGAGCAGAGGGTGCAGCCAGCTGAGCATGACGGCCAGGTGCTGCACACGGTCCCGGTATGGCACAATTACGGCGACACGGTGCCGTGGCACACAAGGCGACACGGGGTCGTGGAGGGGCGACCACGACCCGCCCTGCCTTACCCAAGATAGGTTGCTAAGCAGACCCACGACTCCGACCTCCTCCAGACGAGGGACGGAGAGTGAGAGGCGGCCCTCTGGGGGGAGGAAACATGCGTAAGCCATTGAAGTACCGAGACAAGTAAAGTCCTTTATCGCGCAGGGAGTTCCTCGGAGGTGCATAAAATCGTCAGGCAATTCCGACACCAATGTATCGGAATTTGTGGTGTCGGCCCTTTTCAGGAATATCGGTTTCAGTATCGGTGGAAAGTCGGCAGATACTTTTACTCGTTTCCTTTTTTTGGACTATGTGATATAATGTATTAAAAAATGTAAATTTATGCCTAAATTGTATATCATGTATAAAATTAATTCCGAGTAATTCCAAAATTAGAGGAATGATAGTGATTGGTTCACTTCATATTTGTTCAACCAAAAGCAATACGTAATTGTGTACGAAATAAAATCTACTTTGCTCAATATCAGTCATAATGTTCCTCAAAGTTCTATTTAGGGCCATTGCTTTTCTTATTTTTTTTATAATGGATGTAGTTAACACATCATCTTTTCTGCAATACACATTATTTGTTGATGATAGTACCTCATCTACTTGCATCCCATCAAACACCATAAACGAATTAACTGCCTCAATTAACAAGGAACTTGATCATGTAAACAAGTGTCTAGCTGCAACCCGAATTGGAGTTAATAAAAAGAAAGCTAATTACATATTATTCTCATATAGGCGTAAAGTCAATTTACCACTCATAAATATGGGAACCGATAGACTCCATGAGATAGATAGAACAAAATTCCTTGGGGTTTATTTTATAAAAATATATCATTCAAAAACCACATCGACAGCATATCATCTAAATTGTCAAGATCTATAAGCATTGATTAAAAACTACATAAACTCCTCCCCGAATCTGTCTCTAAAACCCTTTATTTCAGGTTGTTCCAGGCATTTTTAATTCCCGGAATGAAAGCCTGGTATGAAACAAACATAAAATAGAAATAATAAAATAGTTGTACTGCAGAAGAAATATATTAGAGCTATAAATAATTTTCCATGGAATTCTCCTACTAATCATCATTTTATAATCATGCATATCCTGAAACAGGAAGATCAATATAACTGCTAAATTACTCTCTTCGTGTTCAAAACTTATAACAGAACCTATGATCAAGATCTATTCAACTCAATTAGGAAATTCTCGGATGTACACAATTATTACGCAAGAAATGCTAGCAACCTTGCAATAGCCCTTTATAATATATCCAAAACCAACTTTATTATACACTAAACTGTTCGAATTTGGAACTCGCTAACTCCTGTTTAACGTCAGGATGTTCCTCTTTCACTCATTAAGTCGAGACTGAAAGAATTATACTTATCATCTTACTAGCCAAATAAGGATTTATTATCGCGTTATAGTTCTCTCGCCGTCTCTCAATCGTAACTGGATTTCTAACCTTGTTAGAAGCAAATGAATAACCAGCTGAACAAATTTACGGTATATTCAAAGTTTCTTTTTTTCAATGTTAATAGTACTCTTTTGTCATAGAGTGTCAGGTATTTAACTGTCGTTGTGTTGTTGTCAGATGTTGTCTCGGCTTAGTAAATCTGGATACATTTATTGTAGGTCATTTGGTCTTTTAGATCTTTTAGAGCTAGGTTAAATCAATAGGTTAGTATCAGAGGATTAGGTCGTCGCAGAAGCTTGGAATAGCCTAAATAGGAACATCAATTTTGCAACATGAAATGTCAAAACTGTTAATGAAATCATAACATGTAAACTGTACAACCCTATTGTAATAAACTGTTTCAACTGTTTTTCGTTTCCCAGGGCTTACAGTTGTGCCTGCTGAAGGCGGTAGTAAAGCATTCCATTTTTGTGAAAAAAAAATCAGACATGCAAAACTTTAGCTACTTGGATTTCTTATATTCTGTTGGAACTAAGCAATGGATGTCATCAAAATTTTGGATGGATAATGTTGCTACTACTTGATGTAAGGAATGTCAGCTTCACTGTCGTCTTTAACTTCTTATAAAAATGTCAGCACTGTCGACAAGCCACCAAACATTCCAGGTGTCAGATTAACAGCCAGTTCACCTGTATCTTAATGTGTAGTGATTTGATAACGTCTACATTCCGCCATTGGCCCATGACATAATTCAGATAGCACGAAGATGATTTCATATAACAACAAAGACATGAACCAAGGTCATATGGGACTTCAGAAGAGGTCCTTCAAAAGCGTAAACAACAAAGACATGAACCAAGGTCATATGGGACTTCAGGAGAGGTCTTTCAAAAACGTAAACAACAAAGACATGAACCAAGGTCATATGGGACTTTCGAAGAGGTCCTTCAAAATCGTAGTCTTATTGAAAAGGGATCAAAGGAGGAACGTACTATTTTTCCCACTTGTGTAGTGAAGAATTTATTAGTTTACAATACGTGTATGTGCTTATGACCACTGATCTTTTTTCCTCATGAAATCTATTTACAAGAACTTAAATTTCCCAGGTAATGGTTGTGAAGTAAAACAGGTTCGCTACGGGCACCTGAATTCGAAGACTAGCCCTACAGTAGGCAGTCTTGAGTTCACGGCATCGCTGTGTTGTTAATATATGATGTTCGTGGAATTTGTTAGGATGTTTCTATTCTGCTATGAAATGTGATGTGTTATTACTTTAAGAAAGAATACTTATTGCTCGATGGGGGCTGCTATATGCTTTTGTAACCGCTCCTTCATCTCTTCTTTGAAGACTTCAAGATTCTGAACCAAATGAGCTGAAATTATGAGTCTGATACCGATCTTTTAAAATATATTTTCGTCAATATAATTTTGAAGATACTGAATGGAAGCGAGTAAATTTACATAAGCAATCCTTAACACTAACCTCATCAACCGCAGAAGTATTCTATGGACAGTACAGTGGCAAAGTTTGTTTGCTCGAGTGTATGAGAGGAGTGTGAGGTGCGCCTTGCCGTCGGCCACCCTCCTTCCTGGGGGATTCGGCCAAGTATCTGTATCTGAACAGTGTCTCTTTTACGTTCAACATAAAGATGGCGTCAACGAAAGGAATGGCCCATCACGCTCCACTAAAATAACGACAGAACACATGTTGAATTCAAGCAACAAAACTCTCCCTAGTGAAGTAGCTGACATGGTTAGCCTGTAGAAGAACGTTTAAACAAACGTTCTTTTTTCACCGAAACATGAATTTTAGGAGGCTATTAAAGACAATTCAGTCACTCTCTCGTAGCAATGCAGAACTAAACTATTGTATTGAATGAACGGCTGGAAAAAACAATTTCGAATTATATGTTCGAGGTAAAGTTGTCGCACGCAAAAAATATCTCTTAGTAGTCGGACACAATCAAGCTTTTTAGTATTCCCAAGTTGATGTTCGGTGTTTGGTAGCTGAAATATCTGAAAGAGTCCATGTGGATGGTTTACGTTGCAGTGCTGTGGCCGCACTGCAATTGAAGATGTGGCAGTGTTTTAATGGACTGCATCCAACTGCTTTGAGCGTCCGGCCACTTTGCGTTTACAATAGATCATACATATATTATCATATGACAAATGATATTGATTTTTCAAGTTTTATCCCATACCATTTTCAATATATTTTCTATTGTAACCTATATTAACATGCGAACCATTAATATGAACCTTATATTCACAACTACTTGCCAATTTCACTACCTTTCACTACCCAACTTCTTCATTAGGCACACGAAATGTGCCTAGTTTGTGTGTAATCGAATCAACAATTTTCATTCACACTTTGGTGGCAATTTATTGGTTAGCTTTTACGAAACAAAGAAAATAATTAAAAAGGTATTCATTTGGTACGCGGTGTAGAAGGTACAGTATTGTGAATTACGTAGTATACTATAAATATCGTTTTCGGTAGCAGGTAAGGATCGTCTTTTCATTGCAACGGAATATCGGCATCAGTGACGCTTTCAAATGGATTATCGGTATCGGCATTGACCGAAATATCGGCATGGGTACTATTGACGCCACAAATCAGGACTTTCGTGTTTTGTTTCCGATAATCCTTCATGAAAATTGTACATGCATACCTAGAAACGAAAATCTGTAAGCAGGGATATTGAAAAAAACGCAAAAAGACCTTATTTCATGAGTCTTTAGTGCATCTCTGCTGGTGCCAGACCCTAACAACCCGTAACGGGCTTCTTGGCTTCTACAGTGTTAGCGTAAACGAAGGTCTTGGCAGATACAGTAGAATAAGGGCACTGAAAGGTTATAGCAGAAACTGTTTACATGATAAGGGCCTTTCTGGTTAGTGTCGGGGCAGATAGTGAGGGGGTCTAGTGATCTCGCTGACAAAAAAAAATAATGATATCAGTACACACCGTTAGCAATTTTTGATTATAACAAACATGACAGCATATTATAACTGAATGAGCTTTTATAAATAACTCCCCAGAAAACGGAAGGTAATTAAGATGTAATGGGGAAGAGCGGACCCCTCACAGTCAGAACATGAACCGAATATTACTCACTTAGACCGGGTGGTATCTCAGGGCATAGCGGAAGGTTGCGATACAAGGCATCCTCTTCCGCGTCATCTTCAGGATTTGTTTCATCCCACGATTTCTCTTGGTGATTCGATACGATATCATTAATAGCTCCGTTGAAGGGTAACTTTTCTCCCTCATGTCCCACCACCTTGGAGCCCCGCAACCTTGTGCTGCCAGATTCATCGCTGTGCTGCTGGCGATGCTCATTTATTTGACTACTTGGTCCCTTGATTGTATGGTCCCCGTCCAACCGCTGTCCAAGGGCGACCCAACCTTTGCCCTCCGTGGGCTCGCGCTCTCCTTCGAGTCTATGCAGTTTTTCGAAGTATTTCTCGAGCACGTGGATAGGTTGGTACTCTTCACCCTTTGTGATGTAACTTAAAAACTCTTTGTATACGCCATCCATCTCAGAAAACTCCATAATGTCTGACAGTGCAGTTGAAACCTCTCCCGTTGCGGTAAAGTTCTCATGCGCTGTGATTTCAGGAGAGCCTGAAATTGAGTCTGACTGGTTGTAATGTTTCACAATATCTTGATTACCTTCGTTCTTTACCAGACTATAAACTTCCTGAGCAGCAACGAGCCTTCTTTGCTCAACTCCAGCGTCTCTTCTATAGTCTACGTCTCTTCTATAGCCTACGTCTCTTCTATAACCTACGATACTTTTATTATTAGGATTATTGTCGCCAATATCTGTGTTTCCTGCAGCTGAGTTCTGATCACTTAAGAAGGTATCCTCAGACTCGGAGCTATGATCACCTTTTGCATCGGTGTCTATTCTAGTCTTTACTCCCAATTTACGACTGTTAAGTAAGCTAATCTGACGTCTACTCGCTAGCCTCTCTCTGCCCCCGGCCATTACTGATACCTTGGTGTATTGGTCGTTTTTTGCAGCAGCTGCTCTTCTGCACTGCGAAGTTTCGTTTGCCTCCTCATCTCGTTGGTACTCACAATCAATATTTACATTTGTAATCCTAGTTTTATTTTTAAAACCTTGTAGAATTCCTAGCTTTCTCCTGTCTAAGTGCCTTTTTTTAGTCAGGGTGTTGGAGTTTAGATGTTTGTGGGTGGAATTCTTGATAGTTTGCTGGGAAAGTGTGCTGACATAGGCATCTTTGTAATTATAATCCTCAATGTTAAGGGGTACAGCACTTTCGGTCTCTGTGTTGTGGACCTCTTTCATCGTTTCGCTGTAACCGGCGCCCTCATCTCCGCCCTCATCGGTGCTGTGACCGCCGCCCTCATCGGTGATGTGACCGCCGCCCTCATCAGCGCTGTGACCGCCGCCCTCATCAGTGCTGTGACCGCCGCCCTCACCAGTGCTGTGACCGCCGGTGTGACGTATTCCACCTGTTTTAACATTTTCCACGAAGCTGGTGACAGGAATATTGTATTCAAGGATGTCCTTCCGTGTCGAAAGTCCGTCAGCCAGCACAGTGAGGGACTCCGCCACCAAGATGGCAGCCACTCGGCGACTGTGGCGTCGGTGCACCGTGACGGCGAGGTTCATCTGACAAGAAGAGAGCTCATTAATAGCCTAATTAACAAACAATTGTGCGTGTTTGAGCGTATCGGCACGAAGGGAAGCATTGTCTTGCCCTCGCCCTACTCCCCTCCAAGTAAGGAGGATACCTCTGTGTCTATGTCCTGCTAAGATATGTACGCTGTGAGGGGAGGTAAGATGTGGGGTTGACTTTCATTACAGGCACGGAGGGGTGGAGGCACCTAGGACAAGTTACTGCAAGTAAATTTCTATCTCAATTACTTTCTTCAATTTCGATACCTGAAATATGGACACAATATCATTATTGTGCATGTATGGATACATTATCATGCCCACCAGTGGGTAGGGAGGAGAGGACCAGGGGCTGGCTGTAGCACAGGTGTGTGAGTTACGTCCGCCAAAAGGAGGACTGTATATTAGGCAATATTATTTTTCGTGAACGAGTACGGTAGAAATCAATGAGACACAATACGTAATATGTTTATATTGTCCAGGGGAGAGAAGTGGCTGGACTTCCCTTATGCACTTAATTTATGACGGCCAGGCTATTCCACACAGAGGACTAAGGAGGTTAACTCTAAAAGCAAATTCTCGTAACTCGAATTCCTTATAGATTTTTTTAAATATAAGTGCAGTAGCGAAAAAAATGTATTAGTGATTTTGGACTCTGATAAATAAAACATAAAATCATTTCTTGACATACATTACAATAAAAATTGGAATGAATTTGTACAATTCAATTTCTAGCTTTGTTGAGGCACAAGTGGCGGATCAAAAATCCATATGATGATGAATTATTCGTTTATAACGTGTGCTTTGTTTCATCGTTACATATTAACATTTAAAGAAGTTTCGTTACTGTTAGTGCGCTGTACACGCGAAGTAATGTTTGCTACGAGTTATTACCTCGACTGTAGGCGCTTCCCTGTTGAGGAGCGGCTCTATCCTGAAGGGGGAGTGGCCCTCTCTGAAGAGCCTCTGCAGGGCCCGCCCCACTCCGGGGCGTAGGCCAGGGCCGGGGCGCATGCGGGCGGGGCCGAAGGGCCCCAGCATGCGGTGCTCCAGGAGGGCCAGCTGGGGGAAGGATGGGGGAGGGGTGATTTTGGATCTAATTTAGTAAACAACGGGGATAAATTGTGCGTGTTTGCGGAATCAAAACAAACACAAACGATTCACAAACACTCAACCTAAACATGGATTGGAATTCAAAAGGTTTATAATCGCATTCGAAGTTTGAACAAAACGGTACAAGGAAAAATAAATTAAATTCAATTTTGGGAATTCTCAGATCATCACAGCAACGTCAATATAAATAAATTGAAACTATACGTAACTCCATGAAAAAATGTAACCGTTTAACAACAGCATTTGCATTGTCTTGCATCCACAAAATAAAAGAATAGACACTGATTTTATAATCAAATAATTTTCTAAATAACGAAATATGGTATGTATTCCTGCTACAAACCGCTGATTCAAACAGAGTTTCTCGGATGCACTGACTTTGATGAACACGAATTTCCTCGTGATTCTCCCTTCAATGCTGCTCCCTGTGCCTGGTCGCCAATCAAACATGCATGCTACCGTGACCGGAGAGGCAGAGCAGGGCAGTAACTGATGATCACCTATCACACTTAGATTCGATGTGTTCGTGATGGATCGTGCTAGTGCTAGAATAGCGTGATGGATCGTGCTGGTGTTAGAATAGCGTGATGGATCGTGCTAGTGCTAGAATAGCGTGATGGATCGTGCTGGTGTTAGAATAGCGTGATGAATCGTGCTGGTGCTAGAACAGTGTTACGATTGGTGCGGGTGATAGAATAGCGTGTGGGACCGTTCTGGTGCTAGAATAGTGTGATGGATCGTGTTGTAGCTAGAAAAGCGTGATGGATCCTGCTGGCGCTAGAATAGTGTGATGGATCGTGCATGTGCTAGAATATCATAGTGGATTAAGCTGGTGCTAGAATTTCAAGGTGGATCGTGCTGATGCTAGAATTGCGTGGTGGATAGTAATGGTGATTGAACAGCGTGGTATATCGTGCTGGTGCTAGAATAGCGTGATAAATCGTGCTGTTGCTGGAATAGCGTGATGGATCGTGATGGTGCTAGGATAGTGTGGTGAATCGTACTGGTGCTAGAATAGCCTGATGGATCGTGCTGGTTCTAAAATAGCGTGATGGATCGTGCTGATGATAGCACAGCGTGATGGATTGAACTGGTGCTAGAATTGCGTGGTGGATCGTGCTGGTGCTAGAATTGCGTGATGGATCGTGCTGGTGCTAGAATAGAGTGGTGGATCGTGCTGGTGCTAGAATTAACTAAAAACATTAACCAGACCATGCTAATGAACAGAATTTAAGGTTTTTGAGCATAAAAAGAATCTTTGTTCATACACAAACGGTATAGTATTCTCGTTTCAACTAAAATTTCTACATAAATATGCATAAGGAATCTTAAATACGTATACAGATAAGCTAAAACCATCCGGTCAGGTTTAGTAACCCTGTCGTGTTCATCACAACGTGGAACCGAGTAAATGGGCCCGTGTATGAACGGTAGCGGGCACCTTACATTCCTCCCTGAACAAATACACGATACTTTCGGAGCATGTCATAACCAAAGTGCTGTCAAAGAAAGCTTGCAGTGCACAATAAATATGCAATATATCCTGATAGCACAAAATATTGCGATCATTTTTTGGAATACTTTATACAACAGGCAGTAGGGATTTATAATTCTGATTAACGGCTCAATACATTGTGTTGCAAAGATTGTCAAGATGTGTGGGCATTCAGGTCGACGGTTCCAGAATTGTGTCAACAGGTCACCAGTCGTCGCCCTGACCTGCACTACGCAAAGAGATGTCTCACATGTCCACCACTCGCAGCCTATCACAGCGCACCTCTAAAAGAGATGTATGCAAATCTCTAGGGCGTGATCACTGATATTGACCCTATTTGCGATTGTATACGTAGAGTGAGTTTTCTCTACGCTAGACGTTGAGACAACTGACCACATCACATAGTTAGAAAACGCCGTCAAAGAAAACGAGGCACAATTGTAGTAAACAGGGAGCAGCCTGGCGAACCGACACCCAAAATCCTTCTAACGTATTGTCCGATAAAAGGGACTCTGAAAATAAAGAGGAAGTTATTGTGATCAGTGATTACCATGTCAACACGTCAGAAAAAATAATAGAGAGGGAGTTATTGTGATAAGTCATTACCATGTCAACATGTCAGACTAAATAATAAAGAGGGAGTTATTGTGATCTGTGATTACCATGTCAACATGTCAGACTAAATAATAAAGAGGAAGTTATTGTGATCAGTGATTAACATGTCAACATGTCAGACTAAATAATAAAGAGGGAGTTATTGTGATCAGTGATTAACATGTCAACATGTCAAACTAAATTCCCACGAAAACAGTGGGTTTAATTGGAAATACTCGGTGAGCCAGATTTGAAAAAAACTTGAAAAAAGCTAGGGGGAAGATACATTCCAAAATAAAACAGTACCTCCTCCAAAACCAATTATAATTCAAGTCGGAGCAAAAGAACAGACGAAAGACACGTGGAATAAATGCAAAACCCTGCTAACAAACGTTAAACACGTGGAATAAATACAGAACTCTGCTAACAAACGTCGAACAATCGCACTTGAAAATCCCCGTAATTGGTATCCTGCTCCACTCGAAACAAAGTAGCTATAAGTTGAGCATGCAAGATGATATTTAAAACCAGCGTCTTGTAACTTCCTGCAAAGACAAGCACTTCACACTCTCAGACCACATGGAAACAATTATCGACCCAAACCACTAGGATTGTATCATAAATCACAACAAGGCACGTAGAAACACGAACGGACTTTACTCCAAGATAACATCGTTCAGAACATCGGCGCTGGTCTCATCGCAGTAAACAGATGAATAAACTAACTCGACCAATACTTTTGTTTTCAGTTACACGGATTCTACTTGCGAGACAGCGACTTGTATCTCGATCGTGGATGTGGTTGCTGGCTGCAGCTCTTCGATCAAGGGTTGTTGTGGAACTTCAAGGGGATCTTGCATTGGTTGTGGAAAGTGGGATTACGAATAAAATTACAGAATTTTCGGGAGCTGACACGTTAATAAAGGACTCCCAACGCGGCTTGGGACCCAATCGATCCTGCCAGTCGAACCTACTGCTAAGTTTCAAGAACATAATTTAAATTTACAACGCGAAACCTCCAATCGATATCATATAACTTAATTTTCACAGACGCTTAGTTAAAAAATTGCCCACCATCGGTATTCCAGGCGAGCTAGATAGCTGAATAAAATGTTGGCTCACGAAGAAACGGTAGCAAGTGTTATTAAACGAAGCCTCTTCCTCTTGGAGTTATGTAACAAGCGGTGTGTCTCAAGGATCAGTTTTAGGTTCGTATTTTTAATAATATTCATAAACGATCTCGATAATAACGTGCTTTCAAATATCAGGCATTTATAAAGACGATACTAGCTATGCAAGCAAAATGTGAGTGTCAGCAGATCCAATCAGACTTGAGTAAAATTGTTGATTGGTCAGAAAATTGACAAATGAAATTCAAAGTCGCCTAATGTAAACTTATGCACATAGGCCATCCCAACCCCATGCACGAATATTCCACGAAGGGAAGAAACTGATTCCTGTCACCGAAGAAAGAGATCTGGGCTTATCACTTGTAGCGATTTTAGAAGTAGCAAGGAGCAATGTAACTGCAGACAAAAAGTCAGATAGAATATTCGATGTGATATGTCGTCCTACCTCGTACATGAACAGATACAGTATATTTAAGATGTATGATGTATTCGTTAGACCGCATCTCGATTATTCCGTCCAACTCAGGTTTCCATATCTTAAAATATACGTTTTAAACGTAGCGCTACCGACATAATTTGCGAACTCAATCATTATTCGCTGTAGAAGCGTCGAGTCTGAGGTGACATAATTGAAATGTGTAAGATTATGAAGAAACAGGAAAACGTAAACCGAATGAGTCTCATTACTTAAGATGCGAGCAAGGTGATTAGGAATAACTCGACATAACACGTAATAAGGAATAAAGCGACATAACACGTAACTTCTTCCCGTATGCAGCTGTCGGAGAATAGAACAAACTTCCAATGCGAAGTTCAAAACAGCGAAGCAATCAAAACGTTCAAATCACGGCTAGACAAATTCTATCAGAAGCGCCGCTAATAAACTTCCTGGTACAGCGCTTTCCAGAAACGGTGTTCGACCTTAATGGCAGCAGATTAATAAAAAAATAGCGTCTGGAAGACGCCCCAGCACGGATGAAAATAGTGTTCGGTGTTACCACTGGCACGGACAAGAGAGTGCTCTGACGAGTTACATACGTGTTACGGTGTGCAGCTATGACACCGGTCCCTTCTGGTTTAATGAGGAATGAAACAATGACAATCTAAAATCAACACCGTGGGCCGGTAGCTTTCTCTTCAGGTGCTGACTTGAGTTGTTTCGAGAATCATCGTCAAATGATACTTCTTACTACAACCTTTCTCGTTCTAGCTATTTTACTGCTGACACTACACAGATACATGATGCAGACACTACACAGATACATGATGCAGACACTACACAGATACATGATGCAGACACTACACAGATACATGATGCAGACACTACACAGATACATGATGCAGACACTACACAGATACAGGATGCAGACACTACACAGATACATGATGCAGACACTACACAGATACATGATGCAGACACTACACAGATACATGATGCAGACACTACACA
>SDVV010010109.1:0-16399 GCA_016164225.1 Gammarus roeselii
TCCTGGGAGCGTGTGCGTACTGTTTGATTGCAAGTTCACGCTTATGCTGTTCCTGGAAGCGTGTGCGTACTGGTTGATTGCAAGTTCACGCTTATGCTATTCCTGAGAGCGTGTGCGTACTGTTTGATTGCAATTTCACGCTTATGCTGTTCCTGAGAGCGTGTGCGTACTGTTTCATTGCAAGTTCACGCTTATGCTGTTCCTGGAAGCGTGTGCGTACTGGTTGATTGCAAGTTCACGCTTATGCTGTTCCTGGGAGCGTGTGCCTACTGGTTGATTGCATGTTCACGCTCATGCTGTTCCTGGGAGCGTGTGCCTACTGGTTGATTGCAAGTTCACGCTTATGCTGTTCCTGGGAGCGTGTGCCTACTGGTTGATTGCAAGTTCACGCTCATGCTGTTCCTGGGATCGTGTGCGTACTGTTTGATTGCAAGTTCACGATTATGCTGTTCCTGGGAGCGTGTGCGTACTGGTTGATTGCAAGTTCACGCTTATGCTGTTCCTGGGAGCGTGTGCGCACTGGTTGATTGTTATGTGTCTCAAAAGAAAAATGTCTTGTGGCCAATTATAGTTGGTTTTCATCAAGGATCGGTCATTGCCCTCTTCTTTTTGGTGATTTTTCAAATGATGTATCGCATGTTGGACTGAAAAGCGCTCTAATTACTGGTGATGCCATCTTTTGCACCCAATCTGGCAACTTTGACCAAGCCGTTGTTCTAATTGAAAATTCGCTCAAAATCTTTCATCGTGGCTAGCAGGTAACGGATTTATTGCGTAAATTGATGTTTGTTGCTGTTTCAAATCCCTAAACTTCTTAACGTATTAAGTTAAGTAGGTACATTTTAAATGTACATGGATAAACATTGGATAATTTCCTTGTAAATTGTTCAACTTAATCAACCTTGATGTCGAGGGCACTGTAACTGATATGTATTTTCAACACTGAAAAATACGAGTGTATTTGAATTTCTAATGATACGGTATATTGAATTTTGCTGAGCGTACAAGCTTCAATAAGTTAAAAAAAATGATTTAAAAACTGTTCATCTTCCTAAGACTTCTGTAGTGTTATTTCTGCCGCTGCTGGTTATGTTATATAGGCCGTGATTAATTGGTTAACAAATCCATATTTACTGCTCGGTTCAATCACAAGCCTGCCCGAGAAGTATATAGTCACTGTATGATACTATTTAGATTACTGTGCTCTATAGGTCAGACTAACCTTAATTAAACCAGTCAAAGTCCACGTACTGTGGTTAGTTTTTATTAGAATACAGCACCCATTAAAAGTGCTACTTATATACCTAGCGTTTTGATCAACAGCAAGGTTATCCATTTGTCTGTAAATGAGCGCTATGATACTTTGACCTGGTTCTTTGAGACGTTCGTTCCCCAGCAAATACATATTACTAGAAATTCTCGATGAAATTTACCATATGAGAGGAATGTTTAGTAAAATTTTACTGCTTTTCGTATTTCAATATTATATCCCGTTCCAGACTTTCTATTGAATCGAAGTAAAATACAAAAAGTTGGTTCTGACAATTTTAATTGTTTATCTAGCGGTTTTAATTTCAACAAGATTTGACTCAGAACGGCAATCTTTATTTCAATTTCATCTCTTTTGTCATTTTCATTATCCCATTCGTTTTATCAAACGTTTCATAATAAGTCCAGTGTGTGCACAATATTCTAAAGCATATCCTAAAGGAACATACTGTACACCTACAGGACTTATTATTATTTCCCTAAAATTGCTCAGTTTCATTACGCGTCACATAAAACAACATAATTAAATTTTTGTTGAAACACTAAAATTTTGATAAAACGTTTAGGAAAATAGAAATTATAAGGGGGTCAAAGTCATACCAAATTTGGCAATAGCTTTCGTATCTCTGCTACCAGCACCACAGATCAACGACTTAGTGGAATAAACGACCATGTAAGATAGTCGTCGAACTTCAACAATCGTTCTGCTCGCTATGGTTTACATCTCACAGTATAACTCAATGGTTTATAGTATTATATTAACACTCAATGGTATTACAGTGTTATGGCGACACTCAATGGTATATACAGTGTTATAGTGACACTCAATAGTATTACAGTGTTATAGTGCCACTCAATGATATTACAGTGGTATAGTGACACACAATGATATTTACAGTTTCATAGTGACACTCAATATATCACTGTGTTATAGTGACACTCAATATATTACAGTGTTAAAGTGACACTCAATGGAATTAGTGTTATAGTGACACTCAATGATACTATAGTGTTATAGTGACACTCTATGGTGCTACATTGTGATAGTGCCACTCAATGGTATTACAAATCGCTTTTGTCCCCGTGCCGAAATCGCTTTTGTTTACGTGCCGATAACTAACCGACGCTTTTTGTGCCTTTCTGTTTCAGGCGTTTTTTGTGCCTCTCTGTTTCAAAAATTTTTTGTGCCTTTGTTTTTGTGACAAGTGTGGCATTCACCCCTAAACCCATATCAGGGCTGCCGGCGCTAGATGTGAGCTCGCAACTCGCTTTCACCCCTAAACCCAAACCCGGGGTACCTACTTCCCGTCAGGTAAAAAGGTCATCGGCTGCCCGAAAACTGAAAACCGGGACTAAACCGATACCTCGGACTAAGACATCCCCGGATCGAAACCGCACCAAACCTCGACGGAGCGGCTTAGATTTAGATGGATTTCAGCAGGCCCAGAACCGGTTCACTTTCGTGAATCGGCCCGCCTTTTAGATGCCAACGCGGAACACTTTTGAGAGGTTCACTGACCTGGACGGCGAAATTGAGACATTTGTCCTAGGTGACTCTATCGTCCGACACCAGGCGGTTGAATTTGCTCATAGGTGTGGGACAAAGAGTCGGGTTATTTGAGAAGCTGGAAGAAATAGTCTCGAATAATCACGAGACTATCATCTTCGGTGACTTCAATCTCCCTTATATTGACTGGGTGACCTTAACTTCACAGGTCCCAGGCAATAAACTACGGAGTTCATCGCAGATAATTGCATGACCCAGTATGTTCGTGAACCAACCAGAGGGAACAACATACTGGACCTAGTCATGTCAACTAAGGAGCGCTTGGTGGGCAACATCCTAGTTGGCGACAAACTAGGAGGTGCTGACCACAACGCGGTGGAATTCACCATCAAAGTGCCCCGTCCAGCCCCCCAAGGGAGCTATACGTCGCCCCAATTTTGCGCGAGCAGACTTCCAGGGGATGATAGAAGAACTCTGTGCGCTTAATTTAATAGAATAACTCAGAGAAGGTACGGTAGACACTTGCTGCCGCATCCTCAATGAGATAGTTTGCGAGGCCAGCGACCGATAACAAATGATCCCGCTCAAAGGATCAGGCCCCTTTGGTGGAACGTCAAAGCCGCAAGAGCCTTGATTCGTCGCGATCAACTAAATGCGCAACGAATGAGGGACTACACCACAGAGGTGGCAGAACTACATCGCCTGGCGTGTAGGACAGCCACTAGACTTGTCCGATCCTCTAAGCGCAAGAAAGAGAAAAACATTGCGGATAATGCCAAAGGGAACCCAAAGGATTTTTATCGCTATTCGCACGTCAAAGAGCGTAGAATTGCTGGGGACTCAGTTGGTCCGCTAATGGATGAAGATGGTGTCCTCAAAACGTCACCTGAGGACATGGCCAGTGTCCTGAATAGCTTCTTCTGTTCAGTGTTCACAGTTGAGGGCCTCGGCTACGCATGAGATACTGTTTACGCTGGGAAGTCAGCCTCATCGACATTGCGTTCACAAGAGAGGAAGTTGTCAAACATCTTGAGGGACTGGACATTTACAAATCGATCGGTCCCGATGGACACCACCCAAGAGTTCTCAAGGAAACTCGACAACAATTGGAGGATTCCCTAACCCACATCATCAACTTATCGATGACGACTGGTGAGGTCCCCAAAGACTGGAGAGTTGCCAATGTCACGGCAATCTTCAAGAAAGGTGACCGACAAAAGCCCAGCAACTATCGATCGATCAGCTCGACTTTGATCGTGTGCAAAACCATCGAGCGATTGATACGAAATCATCTCGTCGATCATCTGGAAGACAACGGACTCATTCATGACACTCAACACGGCTTCCGCCGTAAGAGGAGTTGTCTGACGAATCTGCTGGACCTTTTCAATGAGGTGATTAACGTGTCCGACCGTCGCAAGGCAGTGGATGTCATCTACCTAGGCTTCCAAAAAGCCTTCGACAAGGTACCGCATAGGAGACTGTTACACAAAGTCTCTGAGCTCGGCATTGGTGGCAACGTACTTCGCTGGCTACGAGCCAGGCTAACAGAACGCAAGCAGAGTCAGCATCGGCTAAGCTTTGTCCGAGTGGGCCCCTGCTACCTTTGGGGTGCCCCAGAGCAGTGCCTGGGTCCTCCTATCCTCTTTCTCATCTATGTAAACGACATGGATGCGGAGCTCCTGTCCAAGGTATTGAAATTTGCCGCCGACACAAAGCTCTTCTATGCAGCATGGAGGGAGAGAGACAGAGTTGAGATTCAATAAGATCTCGAAAAACTCGTCCAATGGTCGGAAGCGGGCAGATGCCCTTCAATGTTGCAAAATGTACAGTTATGCGCATGGGGTGTCGCTATACCAGCTTCAACCACACGATGGCAGGAAGCGATCTTACAACTGTTGACCAACATAGAGACTTGGGCGTCCATTATCTCGAAAGATTAAAAATGGGACGCACAGGTCGAAGAAAGTTACAAGATAGCTAATCGTAACCTTAGCTACATCTCCCGTAACTTCCTTTGCAAAACGAAAGACATTGTATTGCCGTTGTACACGTTCCTCGTTCATCCCCACCTCGAACATGCAGTACAATTCTGGTCTCCACACATGAGGGGGGACAGCCAAGCTGAAACGAATCCAGCATCGTGCTACTAAGCTTATCCCGCAGCTACCCTACCACAGCAACGAGCGTAGGCTTGAAGAGCTTGGCCTCATCACCCTCGAGCAAGGAAGGCTGAGGGGCCAGCCCATTGAAACCTTCAAATACCTGAAGGGATTCAACAACGTGAGCCCTGTCGGCCTCTTCGACAGGGACCACAACGTTCGTACCCGAAAACAACGGAGCGAACTTGTGGAAAAACGTTCCGCTACGACTATAGCGCAACACTTTTTCCGGATCGCAATCTCACGGGCATGGAGCGACTTACAAACTGCGTTAGTTGGCTCCGAATCCGTGAATTCGTTCAAAAACGCGATCGACAAGCACTGGGCTCCGTGACACGGTTAACCTAAAAACAACACGACTTTCCCAGAAGCTGTCGAGATTATAATTATCCGGATATAAGGAAGGAGCATGACACGGCTCTCTTCACAATTCAAGCTATTACTACTAATAAATCCATTATTAGCAACAATAATAGCATATCGCTGGTTAAAGTAGTCTTTAATTATTACTCATAATTTCATCATCAGTAACAATGTAATGATTGCTATTGCTGACCAACTCAAGCGACTGAAAAACTCCATATCGGAACGGAACGTTTCTACCATTAACATTGCAAGTACAGGCACTCTGATAATACTGCATTGCAGGTACAGACAGACGGATAATTTCTCGAGAACGATCATTCTAGAAATTCACTTGGTGAGAGGTGTTTCGATGACTCTCACCCACCCCTAAACCCCCGCCAGGGTCACCGGTACTGGGTGTGAGCCCGTAACGGTACTCGCATTCACCCATCCCGCTAGCCTACAAGGCCGTCTGCTGTCCTAACGGGACAAGCAGATGCAGGGACTATGGTATCTTGGAAATCGACACCGCCTATGAGGAGGGCTTGCTCAACTCGATGCGGCGGTGAAGACTTGGAGGTATACCATATTTTTTTACTATTTATTTTTCATTTTTCTTATGTGGTAGGGTGCCAGCATTCACCACCACACCCCATGATACACGAAAATCGAACCCGCACTAAGAGGAGAGCTCCTATTAAACTCTGTGATACGGCCTAGATTCGACTAGTAACATCCATTGCTAAAGGCAACGAATATCTTCCTACGGAGGAATCTTGCCGACACGATGGCATTCTTCTTTTCACTTTTCTACCCTCCCTGTGGGAAAGGAAAGAAAGGAGAAAAATGGGGAGAGATAGCCAAAATTGCGAACTAGTGAGGGTGAAGTCTGCCGGCGACACCCCACGATATTAGAAAATCAATGGTATTACAGTGTTACAGTGACACTCAATGGTATTAGTGTTATAGTGACACTCTATGGTATTACAGTGTTATAGTGACAACCAATGGTATTAAAATGTTACATTGATACTCAAAGGTATTACAGTGTCATAGTGACACTCGATGGTATTACAGTGTTATAGTGACACCCAATGGTATTACAGTGTTACAGTGACACTCAAAAGTATTACAGTGTTTTAGTGACACTCATGGAATTGCAGTGTTACAGTGACACTCATTGATATATTACACTGTTAAAGTGAATCTCATATGAATTACAGTGATATAGTGACACTCTATGGTACTACAGTGTTAAAGTTCCACTCAATGGTATACAATATTATAGTGACACTCAATGGTATTCCAGTGTCATAGTGACACTCAATGGTATTACAGTGTTATAGTGAGTCTCAATGATATTAGTGTTATAGTGACACTCAATGGTATTACACTGTTACAGTGACACTCATTGACATTACAGTGTTATAGTGACACTCAATGATATTACAGGGTTACAGTGACACGCAATGGTATTAGTGTTATAATGACACCCAAGGGTATATACAGTGTTATAGTGACATTCAATGGTATTACAGTATTATAGTGACACTGAATGGTATTGCAGTGTAATAGAGACACTCTATGATATTGCAGTGTTATAGTGACACTCTATGGTATTACAAAGGTATAGTGACACTCAATGGTGGTATTACAGTGTTACAGTGACACGCTATGGTATTACAGTGTTATAGTGACACTCAATGATATTGCAGTGTCATAGAGACACTCTGAGGTATTACAGTGTTGCAGTGACTCTCTATGGTATTAGCAGTATAGTGACACTCAATGGTATATCCTGTGTTATAGTGACACGCTATTGTGGTATTACAGTGGTATAGTGACACTCAAATGTATATATAGTGTTATAGTGACACAATGGTATTACAGTGTTATATTGACACTCATGGAATTTCAGTGTTACAGTGACGCTCTATGATACTACACTGTTAAAGTGAATCTCAATGGAATTACAGTGTTATAGCGACACTCTATGGTACTACAGTGCTAAAGTGACACTCAATGGTATTACAGTGTTACAGTGACACTCAATGGTATTGCAGTGTTATATATACACTCTATGGTATTACACTGTTAAGTGACAATGGTATATACAGTGTCATAGTGACACTCAGTGGTACTACAGTGTTATAGTGACACTCATTGGTATTACAGTGGCATAGTGACACTCAAAGATATAGATAGTGTTATAGTGACACTCTATGGTATGTACAGTTTTATAGTGACACTCAATGGTATTAGTGCTATAGAGACACTCAATAATAATACAGTGTCCATACTATTTCCTGATAGCCAATAATGTGATAAAACAGTCAAGAATTACACGTGTGCAAGTGAATGTGTACGTACGCGAAAAAAAAGAAACCAGGAATGGGATGATTGATAAATACATAACCAAAATGTACTGCCCTTCTATCTTATGTCTCAAAAAGAAAACCTACTCCTCGAAGGGGGATTATCAAAACCGACTGCCAGAAGAGGGATTATCAAAACCTACTGCCAGGAGGGGGATTATCAAAACCTACTGCTAGAAGGGGGATTTTCCAAACCTACTGCTAGAAGTGGGGTTATCAAAACCTACTGTTAGGCGGGGGATTATTAAAATCTACTGCTAGAAGGGGGACTACCAAAACCTACTGCTACGAGGGGGGTTATTAAAACCTACTGCAAGAAGGGGATTATTAAAATCTACTGCTAGAAGTGGGATAATCAAAACCTACTGCTACAAGGGGGCTATTAAAACCTACTGCTAGAAGGGGATTATTAAAATCTACTGCTAAAAGGGGGATATTCAAAACCTACTGCAAGAATGGGGACTATCAAAGCCTACTGCAAGGAAGGGGGATTAGCAAAACCTACTGCTAGAAGGGAGATTATTGAAACCTAATGCTAGAAGGGGGATTATTGAACTCTACTGTTAGAAGGGGGATCATCAAAATCTTCTTCTTCAAGGGGGATTATCAAAACCTACTGCTAGAAGAGGGGTTAACAAAACCTACTGCTAGAAGGGGAGTTATTAAAATCTACTGCTAGAAGGGGGATTACCAAAACCTACTGCTACAAGAGGGATTATTAAAATCTACTGCAAGAAGGGGGATTATTGAGTTCTACTGCTAGAAGGGGGATAATTAAAACCTACTGCTACAAGGGGGCTATTAAAACCTACTGCTAAAAGAGGATTATTAAAATCTACTGCTAGATGGGGATTATCAAAACCTACTGCTAAAAGGGGGATTATCAAAACCTACTGCAAGAAGGGTATTATCAAAGTCTACTGCTAGAAGGGGGGTTTGCAAAATCAACTGCTACAAGGGGGATTATTAAAACCTACTGCTAGAAGGGGGATTATTAAAATTTACTGCTAGAAGGGGGATTATCAAAACCTTCTGCTACAAGGAGGATTATCAAAACCTACTGCTAGAAGAGGGGTTATCAAAACTTACTGCTGGAAGGGGAATTATTAAAATCTACTGCTAGAAGTGGGATACTGTTACAGGGGGGTTATTAAAACCTACTACTAGAAGGGGATTATTAAAATTTACTGCCAGAAGGGGGATTATCAAGACCTACTGCTAAAAGGGGGATTACCAAAGCCTACTGCTACAAGGAGGATTATTAAATTCTACAGCTGAATGAGGGATTATTAAAATCTACTGCTAGAAGGGGGATTATCAAAACTTTCTGCTACAAGGGGGACTATCAAAACCTACTGATAGAAAGGGGATTCAAATAATCGGATGCTAATGATAATAGTTCTAAGTCACCATATTCGTGGTAAATCTCAAATCACCATTGTTTCTAACATCTAACATAAGAGATTTCCATCTAGTAACAATTACCTCACATCAATCTATTCCTTGGTAGAAGGAAAATAGAAAATGAAGCAGAGATGGGAACGAAACAAGAGAGCGGGAGGTAGAAGAAGGGTAGGGTGAGGGACTTGTACGGGGTCATGGGGATGCTGAGAGGAAGCGGAAGGATTTTTTTTTGGTTTTAGGATTAAAATTTATTCAGGCATAATGGCAGGTTGAATAGTTTAAAAATTTCTAAATATTTAGATACATGTACCAGGTCTTCGTCAGCGTAGAATTTTCTGTAGGACAATATTTGCTGCTTCAACATATTTAATATTAACTTATGATAAGGGGTAGAACATAAAGTAATCTTGACATTCCATCAATCCAGGGATATTGTTGGTGGTGACACGCTACAATCAATTGTTATCCCATCAATCCAGAGATATTGTTGGTGGAGACTTTCTGCAATCAATTGTTATCCCATCAATCCCGGGATATTGTTGGTGGAGACTCTCGACACTCAATTGTTATCCCACTAATCCAGGGATATTGTTGCTGGAGACTCTCCACAATCAACTGTTATCCCATCAATCCAAGGAAATTTTAGTGAAGATTCTCCACACTCAATTGTTGTCCCATCAATCCAGGGATATTGTTGGTGGAGACTCTCTGTGCAATCAATTGTTATCCCATCAATCAAGGGATATTGTTGGTGGAGACTCCCGACAGTCAATTGTTATCTCATCCATCCAGGGATATTGTTGGTGGAGACTCTCTACATTCAATTGTTATCCCATCAATCCAGGGATATTGTTGGTAGAGACTCTCTACAGTCAATTGTTCAACATGGCACGGCAAAAGAAAACTTCACATTGAACTACTGATATACGCTGTTATACACTGGAAAAGCAGGAAGCCGTCATTACATGATGACCCTAATGACTACACAGGAAAGCAGGACACCGTCAATACATGGTGGCACCAATAACTTAAGGCCCGTAAAGATAGGGAGGCCCCTGGCCCCAACGCTCGCCAGAAGTCGCGGCATCCAACCATACTATTACCTCATCCAGCTCTGCTGGAGTAACGGCCTACCCCCTCTACTTTAACAAAGATATGATCTCTAACTCCCCGAGTTGATAGGCTTAAAAGCAATTGTACACTCAAGCGTTGCCACGTTGCACAGCCAGTTCTAGCCTCTGCTTCAGCCAGAACGCTTCGCGAGGGTCCCCGGAGGCGACTGATGACAGTTGGCCGATGTCGTGGTTCAGGAGGCTGCTGGTTTGGCCGATAACACTGGTCGTCTCGATAGCCACGGGCTCAAAAAAGGGGTGGTCACGAAGAGATTGATACTTTTTATATAATTTTTTGTTCTCTTTCGCGTTAGCAGCCCTGCCAGCCTCTGAAGAAGTGCCAGGCAAGTGACCCGTCGCACAAGTGTCTACGCAGGTGCAATCCCCAAAAAAGTTTTTCATTCTAGAGAGGGGAAAGACTCTAACGCCGTCAGGTCGCTTACCATAGCCTCGATTGATGCCAGGCTTACGGATTGAACCAAGGCCGGCTTTGCGTAGCGCTCCTTCAAATGTTATTCAGGGCCAAATGTCTGGGATGACGTTCTCCGCTATAAGAGCAAGAGAGCGCGTGATGACCCCAATAACTACACAGGAAAGCAGGGAGCCGTCAATACATGATGACCCTAATAAATACACAGGAAAGCAGGAAGCCGTCAATACATGATGACCCTAATAACTACACAGGAAAGCAGGGGGCCGTCAATGCATGGTGGCTCTAATAGCTACACAGGAAATCAGGAAGCCGTCAATGCATGGTGGCCCTAATAACTACACAGGAAAACAGGGAATCGTCAATACAAGATGACTCTAATAACTACACAGGAAAGCAGGAAGCCGTCAAAACATGATGACCCTAATAAATTCACAGGAAAGCAGGGAGCCGTCAATACATGATGACCCTAATACCTACACAGGATAGCAGGAAGCCGTCAATACATGATGGCCCTAATAACTACACAGGAAAGCAGGAGGCCGTCAATACATGGTGGCCCTAATAGCTACACAGGAAATCAGGAAGCCGTCAATGCATGGTGGCCCTAGTAACTACACAGGAAAGCAGGAAGCCGTCAGTACATGATGACCCTAATAACTACACAGGAAAGCAAGAAGCCGTCATTACATGATGGCCCAAGAAACTACACAGGAAAGCCGGAAGCCGTCAATACATGGTTACTCTAATAGCTACACAGGAAAGCAGGAAGCTGTCAATACATTTTGGTCCTAATAGCTACACAGGGAAGCAGGAAGCCGTCAATACATGGTGGCCCTAATAACTACACAGGAAAGCAGGAAGATGTCAATACATGATGACCCTAAAAAATACACAGGAAAGCAGGAAGCCTTCAATACATGGTGGCCCTAATAGCTACACATGAAAGCTAGAAGCCGACAATACATGGTGGCCCTAGTAACTACACAGGAAAGCAGGAAGCCGTCAATACATGACGACCCTAATAACTACACAGGAAAGCAGAAAGCCGTTAATACATGGTAACCATAAAAAACTACACAGGAAATCAGAAAGCCGTCAATACATGGTGGCCGTAATGACTACACAGGAAAGCAGGAAGCCTGCAATACATGGTGGCCCTAATAGCTACACAGGAAAACAGGAAGCCGTCAATACATGGTAGGCCTAATAACTACACAGGAAAGCAGAAAGCCGTCAATACATGGTGGCCCTAATAACTACACAAGCAAAGCAGGAAGCCGTCAATACAGGATGACCAAAATAACTACACAGGAAAGCAGGAAACCGTCAGTACATTGTGACCCTAATAACTAAACAAGAAAGCAGGAAGCCGTCAATACATGGTGGCCCTAATAACTACACAGGCAAGCAGGAACCTGTCGATACATGATGACCCTAATAACTACACAGGAAAGCAGGAAGCCGTCAATACATGATGTTCCTAATAACAACTACACAGGAAAGCAGGAAGCCGTCATTACATGGGGGCCCTAATACCTAAACAGAAAATCAGGAACACGTCAATACATGGTGGCCCTAATAACTACACAGGAAAGCAGGAAGTCGGCAATACACTATGATCCTAATAACTACACAGGAAAGCAGGAAGCCGTCAATACATGATGACCCTAGTAACTACACAGGAAAGCAGGAAGCTGGCGGTACATGATGACCCTTATAACTACACAGGAAAGCAGGAAGCCGTCAATACATGGTGGCTCTAATAAATACACAGGAAAACAGGAAGCCGTCAATACATGATGGGTCTAATAACTACAAAGGAAAGTAGGAAGCTGTCAATACATGATGATAAATTTGGTTCTTCTACCCAAATTTATTTTTGACTTACAGTTTTAGGTTCTCGTTTATTTTCTAACTTTGTCGCTGAGGAGGGGCATAGACATGGCCGAAAATTCCGACAATTTTTTAGGAAAAAGATTAGCTAAAGGTGGCTCTTCTACTCTTTTAACTACACAGGATAGCAGGAAGCCTTCAAAACATGATGGCCCTAATAACTACACAGGAAAGCAGGAAGCCGTCAATACATGGTGGCCCTAATAGCTACACAGGAAATCAGGAAGCCGTCAATGCATGGTGGCCCTAATAGCTACACAAGAAAGCAGGAAGCCATCAATACATGATGGCTCTAATAATTACACAGGAAAGCAGGAAGCCGTCAATACATGGTGGCCCTAATAGCTACACAGGAGATCAGGAAGCCGTCAATGCATGGTGGCTCTTATAACTACACAAGAAAGCAGGAAGCCGTCAATACATGATGGCTCTAATAACTACACAGGAAAGCAGGAAGTCGTCAATACATGATGACCCAAATAACTACACAGGAAAGCAGGAAGATGTCAATACATGATGACCGTAAAAAATACACAGGAAAGCAGGAAGCCGTCAATACATGGTGGTCCTAATAGCTACACATGAAAGCAAGAAGCCGTCAATACATGGTGGCCCTAGTAACTACACAGGAAAGCAGGAAGCCGTCAATACATGATGACCCTAATAACTACACAGGAAATCAGAAAGCCGTCAATACATGGTGGCCATAAAAAACTACAAAGGAAAGCAGGAAGCCGTCAGTACATGGTGGCCCTAATAGCTACACAGGAAATCAGGAAGCCGTCAATGCATGGTGGCCCTAATAACTACACAAGAAAGCAGGAAGCCGTCAATACATGATGGCTCAAATAGTTACACAGGAAAGCAGGAAGTCGTCAATACATGATGACCCTAATAACCACACAGGAAAGCAGGAAGCTGTCAATACATGGTGGCCCTAGTAACTTCACAGGAAAGCAGGAAGCCGTCAGTACATGATGACCCTAATAACTACACAGGAAAGCAAGAAGCCGTTAATACATGATGGCCCAAATAACTACACAGGAAAGCCGGAAGCCGTCAATACATGGTGGCCCTAATAGCTACACATGAAAGCAGGAAGTCGTCAATACATGGTGGCCCTAGTAACTACACAGGAAAGCAGGAAGCCTTCAATACATGATGACCCTATTAACTACACAGGAAAGCAGAAAGCCGTAAATACATGGTGGCCATAAAAAAACTACACAGGAAAGCAGGAAGCCGTCAGTACATGGTGACCCTAATAACTAAACAGGAAAGCAGGAAGCCGTCAATACATGGTGGCCCTAGTAGCTACGCATGGAAGCAGGAATCCGTCAATACATGGTGACCCTAATAACTACACAATAAAGTAGCAAAGCCTATATTTCATGTACACCCTGAAAACTCGCAAGACTTAAATAATATGTTGTACTTCAAAGATGCATTGCATCTTCCAGGATGCATTGAATCTTACCCCATTTGTCGGGAATGTCTTCTCAGCCATGCGCCTTGCTGTCATCCATAGTTCCAACGTTCAGCCGAGGGCGACATCTTGTCTGAGGTTCGCCTCGAAAAGCCAAATCAAATTTTTATGCCCCCTTAGGAAGACATCAGCCTGGCTTCCACCCGCCCCCACCCTGAAGGTATCCAACAAGCCCCTGATGCATGCCTTCCGATCAGCCGCCCTTTAATAACCGTTTATCAGAAGCACCCTCCCCCTTCACCTCAGAGCTCCTCTTCGTCTCCCTCTAACCATCAGATATACGTGTTAACACACCCCTCCTTCCCCTCTCTACCCTCTCCTCAATCCAGTTTGAGCTCGCCTTTGGGTTGCTGGCGTCATGAGGAAAAGATTTGATGAAAGATGGCTTGTTTTCTCGCTAGATAAGGAATAACAACTTTGAAAACAAGAAGGGAACATTCATCAGTAGTAAAACTTGTAAATGATGCTGCCTGCATCAGACGTGCAGTCTTCGCTGATGCGTTTGTTAATAAGGCAAGACCCATAACTGTGTTGGTTTCAATAAAAACATAGCTCATGAGAAATCCTTTACGTTTCGCCCGAATACAATTACGCAAACAAGTATCAACAGCAAGTATTGACGTTAATATTTGGTTGCTTGCACAAGTGACTCAAGTCGTAAATCGTAAGCCTTTCTTCGGTATAATCAGATTTTGTCATCCCCTAACATTGTTCCATAGATGTTTTTAAACCTTGGCAGGTACAGTTGATCTCCCCTCTGAACAAACCCTTCTTCAAAACGTTATCGTGGAAGTGGGCCAGCAATGATTTATTCGGCTATTTGTACGAGCGTGAGGATAATCCGGCCGGCGATCTTTACCTTTACAATTTAAACATGCTGATGTGTTGACCACAAAGATATTACAAATAGGCTGTAGGAACTGACTGATCTCGAAACATGTTAAATGTCTGTCAATGTCAGATTTTGAAAGGAGCAACTTAAATGGAAGAGGAGACAGACAATACCCCTCGAGATCAAGCGAGATCAAATAAAGTTTCTTTGCTAGACCAACTGCCGAAGATCAGGCAATTATGGACATGGTCTCCATCTATGTCAATTATCCATGTGAGTCCCATTCCTTAGTAGTATGGCACCTAAGTTATCAACAAACACAATCCTTCGACAATCAACCAATGTAGATTCTAAATTATCTCAGTTGAATCACGAAGAGTCAGCAATAATGTGAATAGGTTACTATTTTGTTAGGCAGATTTATAACAGCTTCGTCCAGGGTCGTTATGCTCTTAACTGGAAGATTCCGGGTCAGCACACCAACGCTTTAAATCTCCTTCAGGACGCGTCCCAACATTGATTGAATGAGCTGCTTCTCAAACACAGCAGAGGCGATGTCTCGGAGCATAGATAACCCTACTGTTCGACTTCTCAATCGATACCAATTACACAAGCGAGCGTACGGTACTAACCATCCATGCGTGCGTATAATACCAATCACCCATGCGAGCATGTGGTACCAATCACCCATGCGAGCGTACGATACCAATCACCCATGCGAGCGTATGATACCAATCATCCATGCGAGCGTATGATACCAATCATCCATGCGAGCGTATGATGCCAATCATCCATGCGAGTGTATAATACCAATCACCCATGCGAGCGTGTGGTACCAATCACCCATGCGAGCGTACGATACCAATCACCCATGCGAGCGTATGATACCAATTACACAAGCGAGCGTACTGTACTAACCATCCATGCGTGCGTATAATACCAATCACCCATGCGAGCGTGTGGTACCAATCACCCATGCGAGCGTACAATACCAATCACCCATGCGAGCGTATGATACCAATCACCCATGCGAGCGTACGATACCAATCACCCATGCGAGCGTATGATACCAATCATCCATGCGAGTGTATAATACCAATCACCCGTGCGAGCGTATGATACCAATCACCCGTGCGAGCGTATGATACCAATCACCCATGCGAGCTTATGATACCAATCACCATGCGAACATATGATACCAATCACCCATGCGAGCGTATGATACCAATCATCCATGCGAGTGTATAATACCAATCACCCGTGCGAGCGTATGATACCAATCACCCGTGCGAGCGTATGATACCAATCACCCATGCGAGCTTATGATACCAATCACCATGCGAACATATGATACCAATCACCCATGCGAGCGTATGATACCAATCATCCATGCGAGTGTATAATACCAATCACCCGTGCGAGCGTATGATACCAATCACCCGTGCGAGCGTATGATACCAATCACCCATGCGAGCTTATGATACCAATCACCATGCGAACATATGATACCAATCACCCATGCGAGCGTATGATACCAATCATCCATGCGAGTGTATAATACCAATCACCCGTGCGAGCGTA
>SDVV010010110.1:0-16399 GCA_016164225.1 Gammarus roeselii
AGATACTAATGCCGCCCACTGGCCTCTAAACTAGAAACCTGTCTGCGTTAGGTCAAGTAGCAGGCAGGGGTAACTAAGATACTAATGCCGCCCACTGGCCTCTAAATTAGAAACCTGTCTGCGTTAGGCTAGGTAGCAGACAGGGGTAACTAAGATACTAATGCCACCCACTGGCCTCTAAATTAGAAACCTGTCTGCGTTAGGCCAGGTAGCGGGCAGGGGTAGCTAAGATAGTAATGCTGCCCACCGGCCCCCAAATAGCCCGGTATCCCGTTTACCGGGCAAATTAGTCTCAAGTAATGACCGAATTAACGCAGAGCCCAGCAATCAGGGCAGCCAACCCTCCTCACCCACCCTGCTCTTGACAAAACCCCTACCCCACCGGGGTGGCCCGGGAATGGGTTGGCACTCCAACCCAGACATTAAGGTTTGGTATTTTTAGGGAGGTACTTTTTTATGAACTAAAAAATAAAAAATAGGGTTGGGTTGGCATTTCAATCAACGGGATGGGTTGTTTTTTAGGGGAAGTTGTGGTTATTGTGACGATTTTTAAACCATTTATTAAGTTTGCGTAGCTCTTGCTTCAAGTCCTTTGACTGATAAACTTCATGCGTTTTCCAAAAGACCTACTTAAAACGATGTCAGATCCTGGCCAGTAAACTTTAAATAAACCCATTATTATATCCTGTTGACCGCTCATTAGAGCCACTATAAGCGGCTCAGTATATTCTCCCATTGAATTGGGGCTGTGAATGTCCTTGTACATCGTCTCTCATTGAATTGGGGGGGGTGTGAATGTCCTTGTACATCGTCTCCATTGAAATGGGGCTGTGAATGTCCTTGTACATCTTTTCCCATTGGAATGGAGCTGTGAATGTCCTAGTACATCGTCTCTCATTGAAATGTGACAGTGAATGTCCTTGAACATCGTGTCCCATTGAAATGTGACAGGGAATGTCCTTGAACTCGTCTCTTATCAAAATGTAACAGTGAATGTCCTTGAACATCGTCTCCCATTGAAACGTGATAGTGGATGTCGTTGTACATCGTCTCCCATTGAAATGTGACAATGAATGTCCTTGAACATCGTTTCCCATTGAAACGTGACAGTGCATGTCGTTGTACATCGTCTCCCATTGAAATGTGACAGTGAATATCCTTGCACATCGTCTCCCATTGAAATGGGGCTGTGAATGTCCTTGTGCATTGTCTCCCATTCAATTAGGGCAGTGAATGTCCTTGAACATCGTCTCCCGTTGAAATGTGACGGTGAATATCCTTGAACATCGTCTCCCATTGAAATGTGACAGTGAATGTCCTTGAACAACGTCTTCCATTAAAATGTGACAGTGAATGTCCTTGAACATCTGCATAGGTGAGCCAATTTCCCAGTCAAATGGGATTGTATTAATGACCAGAGACCGTATGTGTAATTAGTGTGAGGCCGGTCGTGACTCATGACGCTGGACGTCATTCGAGGCATATAAAGGTTGCGTGTTCATGCTACTGCAAACGAAAACGTTGGACAGAGCGGGAGTGTGAGGCAGCTGGTTCACGATGCCCCGCGTGGCTAAGCGAAGAGGGGCTTAGAGTAGTTGGGATAAGAGTGGTTTAGTGGAGAGGGGATGGATGAAGAGAGGTTAGAGTGCAAAGGGGTTGGGCAAAAAGAGGTTGAGCAGAGTGAGATTGGGCGAAAAGAAGTTGCATGAAGCAGAGGGGTTGCGCAAAAAGGAGTTGGACAAAAGGGGATGTGAGAAGAGGGCTAGTCGCAGTGCGTAAAAAGATAGCGTGTCTTTTTAGATACTGCGACTGTATCTACTTGCCACATTCAATCCGTGTCCAGTCTTCTGAACATATAATCAAGCTATTGAGATGATTCATTATGAGAAATAAAATATATGTACATCATATTTATAATCCGAAAATAGACCTTGTGGAACGTAATGGGTTTGCATCGTTACTACCTGAAAATTGTCACGGCTTTGGGGATAGTCTGAGTAATGAAATAAATAGAAATCCTTTATCAGATTTTGAAGCCGTCGGATTTCATACCAATATCTCCCATTAAATTATCCTGATGAGCCTAGATGGGGACCACTGATCAATCCATGAGCAGCGGTCTGACCAGAAGGTGGATTGATTGACGGCAGACGTTGTTTTTATTCTCTTGAATAAGGTCTTGATTCTTCTTGTGACTTGGAGTCGACTGACAGATCAGTTACCACAAAGCTTGAAGATAGGAAACAATTAGATTTTTAAGGATTTTCTCTCCATGATAAACCGTAATAAAGAAGAATAAATTTAGTTTAAAATGCAAAACAGGAGAGAGGCGGTCGCTCCTGGGGTTTAAATATAAACAGGACTGCGCAGTATTCTGGCTACGCACCGACTCTAAGCTGAGACAGTATTCTTGAAGGGTGAATAACCTCTCTTTGCTCTTCGTTTACTCGAAGCCCTGGGTACTCAATCATAAACTATATAATTACTCTATTTTGCTTCCTCCCCCAGGGGTCTCCATCTACTTATTTCCCTGCAGAAACCATCTTTCTATGTCCCGCTTGACTAAGTGGCCGATTTCAACTGTTCTGAAATAACGCCAACTTGGCCAGCTTTGTTAAGTATTTTCTCAGCTCTCGCCTATCACGCCATTAAAACTTCTTACAACTTGTCGCCACACGTCCCTCCGCCTTATGCCACCAATTCAAACTTGTTCAATCTTGTCACAGCGTTTTTCTTGTTCTCGATGCCAAAATGTCTCGTTCAATAATATCTCTTGGGGACGAAAAATTTTGGTATATGTCGGCAACATGTTCCGTAATGTTTCGGGCGCGAACACAAACAAGACGGAAAGGGGAGAGGGTCTTTGCTAAGGTCCTACAACTTCTCTAGGAGAGGGGCGAAGAAGGATTGGCTTAGAGGGGGTATGAGTTCAAGGGGGCGGGGCTCGAAAGTTGAGGTGAAGAGGAGTTGGAAAAAGAGGGGTTCATCGCGAATGGGTTGAACAAAATTGCGTTGAGCGAAGAGGGGATGGGCGAAGGGCGTTGGGGAAACAGGGATTGAACTAAGAGGAGTTGAGCAAAGAGGTGCTGAGTAAAGAGGGATTAGAAAAGAGAGTTAGAGCGAAGAAGGGCTTAGCGAAGGGTCGCTGAGCGAAGAAGGATTGAGCAATGAGGGGTTAGACAGAGATTAGTTGAGAGAAGAGGAGTTGAGCGGAGAGGAGATGGACGGAGAATAGTTGGAGAAGAGGGGGATTGACTGAAGAGGGAATGGAAAACGAGGGACTAATCGAAAACGAGTTGGTCGAAAAGGAATTGTGAAAAGATGACACGAGCATGAGGGGTTCAACGAAAGGGGAAGAAGAAAAGATAGATTGGCCGAAGCAGAGTTGGACGAAGAGATGTTCAGCAAAAGGGTCTGTATCAATTGTGTGAATAAGGGTAGGGCGAAGAGGAATCCCGGAGCTGCTGAGGTAAAATGAGGCTGAGATGAAGAGGGAAATGGCACGAGCAGTCCAAGCGTAGGATTACGGGGATACGAGGATACAGAGAGATATATTGATTTGATCAATGCTGGGCATGAGATGGTTCATGATAAAAACGAGGCTATAGATGGGAAGGTGACCCCCATCATTGCTAGGTTGGAGAAGGTTCACGATGAAAACGAGGCTATAGATGGGAAGGTGACCCCCATCATTGCTAGGTTGGAGAAGGTTCACGATGAAAACGAGGCTATAGATGGGAAGGTGACCCCCATCATTGCTAGGTTGGAGAAGGTTCACGATGAAAACGAGGCTATAGATGGGAAGGTGACCCCCATCATTGCTAGGTTGGAGAAGGTTCACGATGAAAACGAGGCTATAGATGGGAAGGTGACCCCCATCATTGCTAGGTTGGAGAAGGTTCACGATGAAAACGAGGCTATAGATGGGAAGGTGACCCCCATCATTGCTAGGTTGGAGAAGGTTCACGATGAAAACGAGGCTATAGATGGGAAGGTGACCCCCATCATTGCTAGGTTGGAGAAGGTTCACGATGAAAACGAGGCTATAGATGGGAAGGTGACCCCCATCATTGCTAGGTTGGAGAAGGTTCACGATGAAAACGAGGCTATAGATGGGAAGGTGACCCCCATCACTGCTAGGTTGGAGAAGGTTCACGATGAAAACGAGGCTATAGATGGGAAGGTGACCCCCATCATTGCTAGGTTGGAGAAGGTTCACGATGAAAACGAGGCTATAGATGGGAAGGTGACCACCATCACTGCTAGGTTGGAGAAGGTTCACGATGAAAACGAGGCTATAGATGGGAAGGTGACCCCCATCATTGCTAAATAGGAGAAGGTTCACAATGATATTACTTGCATGTCGTTGATAATGATTTCATGGAACGGGTATAAAAAAAATGTCTCAGCGTATGAAAGAAATATGAGGTTGGTGTGGTCAAATGCGGAGTTGGGGAGTAACACACCACCTTTATAATGATAATACTACCACGATAATTCTGCTAACAGATAGAAATGACATAGCAAACGTAGACATAAAAAAAATGGGCACAAATGAGCACGAATAATAAAACCAACACATAAATAGAACAAATAAGTGTACAAAACCTAAACGTGATGTTTAAATAAGTCACAGCGGTAGATAAACTGCTTCCTGCTGCTATCACTATTGTGGTGACAACCAACAACAATAAAAGCACCGACGGCCGGAAGAAAGAAAAATAAACGCATGTAATGTAGAAAATGCATGAATAAGGATACAGGGTTTAAACTTACTGTCCATGAAACTAAATTGGATTTGTCAGAGCTTCCGAAAGTCGTCAATTGAGTTGTAAAGAAGTTGTCCAGCGACAACGGAAAAGTTCTCATCATCGATTGCCGTCATCATTCGCCTCCTGTGAAGCTCAGGAAGGTGGCGACAGGTTCCAAGGATGGATGGAAAACAAGGAGATGTTTGAATGCAAACGATTAACTTGGTTCATAGCTGCACCTAACACAACAGGTTGATGCATCTAACACACACCTAACACACACAGGTTGATGCACCTAACACACCTAACACACACCTAACACACACAAGTTGATGCACCTAACACACACATAACACAAACAGGCTGATGCACCTAACACACACCTAACACACACCTATCACACACAGGTTGATGCACCTAACACACACCTAACATACACAAGTTGATGCACCTAACACACACATAACACAAACAGGTTGATGCACCTAACACACACCTAACACACACAGGTTGATGCACCTAACACACTCCTAACACACAGGTTGATGCACCTAACACACCTAACACACACCTAACACACACAGGTTGATGCACCTAACACACCTAACACACACCTAACACACACAGGTTGATGCACCTAACACACCTAACACACACCTAACACACACAGGTTGATGCACCTAACACGTGCCTAACACACACAGGTTGATGGAGTACTTGCATTGTTGATCTGTACAATACATCCATTTATCTCGTTCATGGTTCAAGTAAAGCATTTCACTTGAGACGTTCCGTTTATTTCTTAAATTAATAAGATTTCTAAGTTACGTCCTTTTCACATGTGTTTTCATTACATTCGTTAACTGCATCATAACATCAAAGAACAGAGTTGTAATCCATTTGATCCGAAGCGCCTTCTGGTGACAGACCACAGTACCTACTAAATGCTGACTAAACAGATGAGGAAATTTTCCCGTTTGGGCCTACAAATTCTTAGATTTTTAATTTTTAGATACATAGCATAATGAAGCGTGTTTTTTACATCTCTAATGAGCTTGTGTTAGAGGTAATACAGTCAGTTCTAATGACAGGAAATCGTAGCATAATGAAGCGTGTTTTTTACCTCTCTAATGAGCTTGTGTTAGAGGTAATACAGTCAGTTCTAATGACAGGAAATCGTAGCATAATGAAGCGTGTTTTTTACCTCTCTAATGAGCTTGTGCTAGAGGTAATACAGTCAGTTCTAATGACTGGAAATCGTAGCATAATGAAGCGTGTTTTTTACCTCTCTAATGAGCTTGTGTTAGAGGTAATACAGTCAGTTCTAATGACAGGAAATCGTAGCATAATGAAGCGTGTTTTTTACCTTTCTAATGAAGCTGGCTGCCATGGTAGCTGCGTAATTTTCTAAACAGTTGATTTTGAAACAGGCTGTAAAGAGGCTACACACAGCGCTAGGGGGCAGAGGTAGAGGGTGTTGTCACAGTCCTGACTGCTGTGGTCTGAAACCACATAACATGGCAACTAAAGCTACAAGTACTCATGCTGTGGAAACCATCAAAATGATACTTTACTAAAGGATGCAATGCAATACCTAGTGCACTAAACCCAATATGAAGTTGATTACCAGAAGTTTTAGGCATTCAAAAAAACTTACAAGATTATAATATTTCAATTAATCACTATTGGATTAGGGTTCAAAGACAAATGATACGAATTTCGGAACGCTCCAGTTTAACCCAAAATTCCAAATGTGTATAGTGAACGTATAATTTGCAGGTGTGTCGGGACCACCTCCTCAAACTGCTTCGCAGAAACAATTAGAAACTACAGTGTGGAGTTGAAAAAAGTGTTCACTTCAGAATGTGATAAGCATAGAACACAAATTTGGAATGGGACACAAAATCAACTGCCACCAAGTGCCTTGTGTAGTAGATGGACAAGATCATTTTTAAAAGGAAATCAATGTGCAGACATCAGAAGTGGTTATCAACAGCGAGTGCCCAATGAGAGAGCACCTACGTGCTTCATGCCCTTCACCTACAGGCAATGACTACGTCATTAGAACTGCACCAAAAAGACAAGTGGAGAGCAAATACATAACAACTCAAGTTGATACTACAAAAATAGGAACAATTTTTAGCAAAAACTAGTAAGCTCCATCATAAACCAGATGAGATGAGATATCAAATTGTCACAAATATTTAATTCCTTACAGCTGCAAACTGTAGCAGCTGCAACTCACAAGCATAAACAAAAGTTGAAGCAAACCATTCAATAACAACAAATTGACGACACCAATTGCTTCTTAGCAAATCAAATAACTTGCTATGTGTATAGCTACTGTGTTTGAACATCAAGGCATCAAAATTGTAGACATGATGATACCTTGAATTAGATAGGTACAATAGTAAACAAAAATTTGTTAATGATTCGTCTTTAATGGAAAAAAAATCTACTTTTCCCATGTTAAATTTGACTTAATAAGGAATTCAATGACCGTTCTAACTGGAGCAAAATTCTTAATGAAGTCTATCAATCAAATTTGCTCCGAATTCAAATATTTAGCATAAATTATCTGTAAAAGACATTTATTGATCTTAAATCAGGAACAAATTTTATTTTGCTCCTCTACATCACTCACGTAATGCTTTAACGCTCCCGTGCCATACAATAACTGTTATAGTCTACAAGTGTTATAGTCTGGAAAACAATCTGAAAAAAATCCATGGCTCCAAGCATCCAAGCTGATCGGACAAGGAGGTAATGAGCTTGTGTTAGAGGTAATACAGTCAGTTCTAATGACAGGAAAATTAGGCGCGTTTTTTACCTCTCTAATGAGCTTGTGATAGAGGTAATACAGTCAGTTCTAATGACAGGAAATCGTAGCATAATAAAGCATGTTTTTTACCTCTCTAATGAGCTTGTGTTAGAGGTAATACAGTCAGTTCTAATGACGGTAAAATTAGGCGTGCTTTTTACCTCTCTAATGAGCTTGTGTTGAAAGAAAAACAGTCAGTTCTAATGACAGGAAATCGTAGCATAATGAAGCGTGTTTTTTACCTCTCCAATGAAAGCTTGTGTTAGAGGTAATACAGTCAGTTCTAATGACAGGAAATCGTAGCATAATAAAGCGTGTTTTTTACCTCTTTAATGAGCTTGTGTTAGAGATAATACAGTTAATTCTAATGACAGAAAATCGTAGCGTAATGAAGCGTGTTTTTTACCTCTCTAATGAGCTTGTGTTAGAGGTAATACAGTCAGTTCTAATGACAGGAAAATAAAGCTTGTTTTTTACCTCTCTAATGAGCTTGTGCTAGAGGTAATACAGTCAGTTATATGGATAGGAAATCGTAGCATAATGAAACGTATTTTTTATTTCTCTTATGAGCTCGTGTTAGAGGTAGTACAGTCAGTTCTAATGACAGGAAGTCGTAGCATAATGAAGCGTGCTTTTCACCTCTCTGATGAGCTTGTGTTAGAGGTATTAGAGTCAGTTCTAATGAGAGGAAATCGTTGCATAATGAAGCGTGTTTTTTACCTCTCATTAGAATGTGTTAGAGGTAATACAGTCAGTTCTAATGACAGGGAATCGTAGCATAATGAAGCGTGTTTCTTATCTCTCTAATAAGCTTGTGTTAGAGGTAATACAATCAGTTCTAATGACAGGAAATCGTAGCATAATGAAGCGTTGATTTTTACATCTCTAATGAGCTTGTGTTAGAGGTAATACAGTCAGTTCTAATGACAGGAAATCGTAGCACAATGAGGCGTGTTTTTTACCTCTCGAATGAGCTTGTGTTGGAGGTAATACAGTCAGTTCTGATAACAGGAGAAAATCTAAGCATAATGAAGCGTGTTTTTGCCTCTCTAATGAGCTTGTGTTAGACCTAATACAATCAGTTATAATGACGGGAAAATTGTGCGTGTTTTTTACCTCTCTAATGAGATTGTGTTAGAAGTAATACAGTCAGTTCTAATGACAGGAAATCGTAGCATAATGAAGCGTGTTTTTTACCTCTCATATGAGCTTGTGTTAGAGGTAATACAGTCAGTTCTAATAACAGGAGAAAATCGTAGCATAATGAAGCGTGTTTGTGCCTCTCTAATGAGCTTGTGTTAGACGTAATACAATCAGTTATAATGACGGGAAAATTGAGCGTGTTTTTTACCTGTCTAATGAGATTGTGTTAGAAGTAATACAGTCAGTTCTAATGACAGGAAATCGTAGCATAAGGAAGCGTGTTTTTCACCTCTCTAATGAGCTTGTGTTAGAAGTAATACAGTCAGTTCTAATGACAGGAAATCTTAGCATAATGGTGCGCGTTTTTTGCATCTCTAATGAGCTTATGTTAGAGGTAATACAGTCAGTTCTAATGACAGGAAATCGTAGCACAATGAAACGTAATTTTTACAGCTCTAATGAGCTTGTGTTAGAGGTAATACAGTCAGTTCTAATGACAGGAAATCGTAGCATAATGAAGCGTGTTTTCTACCTCATTAATGAGCTTGTGTTAGAGGTAATACAGTTAGTTCTAATGACAGAAAATAGTAGCATAATGAAGCGTGTTTTTTACCTCGCTAATGAGCTTGTGTTAGAGGTAATACAGTCATTCTAATGACAGAAAAAAATGTTTTTTTTTTACGTTTCTTATGATCGCGAGTTAGAGGTAATACAGTCAGTTCTAATGAAAGGAAAATGAAGCGTGTTTTCAACCTCTCTAATGAGCTCGTGTTAGAGGTAATACAGTCAGTTCTGATGACAGGAAATCGTAGCATAATGAAGCGTGTTTTTCACCTCTCTTATGAGCTTGTGTTAGAGGTAGTAGCCAGTTCTACTGATAGGAAATCGTAGCATAATGAAGCGTGTTTTTTACCTTTCTAATTAGCATGTGTTGGAGGTAATACCGTCAGTTCTAATGACAGAAAATCGTAGCATAATGCAGCGTGTTTTTTACCTCTCTAATGAGCTTGTGTTAGATGTAATACAGTCAGTTCTAGTGACACATAGCATAATGAAGCGTGTTTTTTACCTCTCTAATGAGCTTGTGTTAGAGGTAATACAGTTCGTTCTAATGACAGGAAATCGTAGCATGATGAAGCGTTTTTCTTACTTCTCTAATGAGCTTGTGTTAGAGGTAATACAGTCAGTTCTAATGACAGAAAATTGTAGCTTATTGAAGCGTGTTTTTTACCTCTCTAATGAGCTCTTGTTAGAGGTAACACAGTCAGTTCTAATGACAGGAAATAACATAATGAAGCGTGTTTTTTATCTCTCTAATGAGGTTGTGTTAGAGGCAATACAGTCAGTTCTAATAACAGGAAATCGTAGCATAACGAAGCGTGTTTTTTACCTCTCTAATGAGCTTGTGTTAGAGGTAATACAGTCAGTTCTAATGACAAGTAAATGAAGCGTGTTTTGTACCTCTCTAATAAGCTTGTGTTAGAGGTAATACAGTCAGTTCTAATGACAGGAAATCGAAGCATAATGAAGCGTGTTTTTTACATCTCTAATGAGCTTGTGTTAGAGGTAATACAATCAGTTCTAATAACAGGAGGAAATCGTAGTATAATGAAGCGTGTTTTTTACCTCTCTAATGAGCTTGAGTTAGAGGTAATACAGTCAGTTCTAATGACAGGAAATCATAGCATAATGAAGCGTGTTTTCTACCTCATTAATGAGCTTGTGTTAGAGGTGATACAGTTATTTCTAATGACAGAAAATAGTAGCATAATGAAGCGTGTTTTTTACTTCTCTAATGAGCTTGTGTTAGAGGTAATACAGTCATTCTGATGACAGAAAAAAATGTGTTTTTTACGTTTCTTATGATCGCGAGTTAGAGGTAATACAGTCAGTTCTAATGAAAGGAAAATGAAGCGTGTTTTCAACCTCTCTAATGAGCTCGTGTTAGAGGTAATACAATCAGTTCTGATGACAAGGAAATCGTAGCATAATGAAGCGTGTTTTTCACCTCTCTTATGAGCTTGTGTTAGAGGTAGTAGCCAGTTCTACTGATAGGAAATCGTAACATAATGAAGCAAGTTTTTCACCTAACTTATGAGCTTGTGTTAGAGGTAGTAGCCAGTTCTACTGATAGGAAATCGTAACATAATGAAGCGTGTTTTTTACCTCTCTAATTAGCATGTGTTGGAGGTAATACCGTCAGTTCTAATGACAGAAAATCGTAGCATAATGCAGCGTGTTTTTTACCTCTCTAATGAGCTTGTGTTAGATGTAATACAGTCAGTTCTAGTGACACATAGCATAATGAAGCGTGTTTTTTACCTCTCTAATGAGCTTGTGTTAGAGGAAATACAGTTCGTTCTAATGACAGGAAATCGTAGCATAATGAAGCGTGTTTTTTACTTCTCTAATGAGCTTGTGTTAGAGGTAATACAGTCAGTTCTAATGACAGAAAATTGTAGCATAATGATGCTTGTTTTTTACCTCGCTAATGAGCTTGTGTTAGAGGTGATACAGTCGGTTCTAATGCCAGGAAATCGTAGCATAATGAAGCGTGTTTTTCACCTCTCTTATGAGCTTGTGTTAGAGGTAGTAGCCAGTTCTACTGATAGGAAATCGTAACATAATGAAGCGTGTTTTTCACCTAACTTATGAGCTTGTGTTAGAGGTAGTAGCCAGTTCTACTGATAGGAAATCGTAACAAAATGAAGCGTGTTTTTTACCTCTCTAATTAGCATGTGTTGGAGGTAATACCGTCAGTTCTAATGACAGAAAATCGTAGCATAATGCAGCGTGTTTTTTACCTCTCTAATGAGCTTGTGTTAGATGTAATACAGTCAGTTCTAGTGACACATAGCATAATGAAGCGTGTTTTTTACCTCTCTAATGAGCTAGTGTTAGAGGAAATACAGTCAGTTCTAATGACAGGAAATTGTAGCATAATGAAGCGTGTTTTTTACCTCTCTAATGAGCTCGTGTTAGAGGTAACACAGTCAGTTCTAATGACAGGAAATAGCATAATGAAGCGTGTTTTTTATTTCTCTAATGAGGTAGTGTTAGAGGCAATACAGTCAGTTCTAATGACAGGAAATCGTAGCATAACGAAGCGTGTTTTTTACCTCTCTAATGAGCTTGTGTTAGAGGTAATACAGTCAGTTCTAATGACAAGTAAATGAAGCGTGTTTTTTACCTCTCTAATAAGCTTGTGTTAGAGGTAATACAGTCAGTTCTAATGACAGGAAATCGTAGCATAATGAAGCGTGTTTTTTACATCTCTAATGAGCTTGTGTTAGAGGTAATACAATCAGTTCTAATAACAGGAGGAAATCGTAGTATAATGAAGCGTGTTTTTTACCTCTCTAATGAGCTTGTGCTAGAGGTAATACGGTCAGTTCCAATGACAGGAAATCAAAACGCGTTCAGTACACCCGCCGAAACGCCAAGATTTAGTTTTCGGAACACCAAACTGATCGGATGTGTCAGGGATACCGGGATGAGCTGGGTACATGCAAATTAATCTACCACCAGGGGTACACCAACTTAATAATTGTCTTGGCTTAAAATAAGGGCTAGAGCAAGAGTCTGCAATACATAAAGAAGGAAATAGCCTTTGGTATTCCTGTTAAAAAAATACCGTACCATTTCAAATGCTCTTAATGTTCTAGCCAAGTATCAGAGCGAGATTGCAGTACTTCATGAGAGTCATTAATAAATATTTATTACTATCGTCTTGCAAATGGTTTTCACCTTCCAAATCTAACACACAAACTTCCTAATGCAATGTGTTATACGAGTTGGTGAAACGCAAGTTGAATGAATTTTGCCACAGCTCCTCCCTGGTAACCAGTTGGTGCTTTATGCAACAAAATAAAGTTCACAAACAATATTATTGATACTCTTATAAGCTGGGTAAGGCTTATATATTTTTACATTTTAAAAATAGGTCTATGCCATCATTCTAGGTTTAAAAAGGGGACTTTTACGACATAAATGATGTTGAAGGAAACATTACACATCGATAACAAGTCTCGTACGCACTCACGGGGTGGCACCTTTCTGGAGCCGGTTACTAGTGTTACGTCTATTTTTTTTATTAAATTATGGTATAATTAGTGGTGTCGAGTGTCCGAGTGGACATCGAACCGAGCTGTTGCGCCTTGGCAACACCGAAGCCTGGACAGCGGGTAGACTCGAAACCATCCTACCTCTGAAACCACTCACCCCAACACCACCATCCAGCTAATGGAAAATAGCTGTTCATCAATAAAATGAATGTTATTCTCTCCGAGTTTTTAGTTCTTGACTGAGCTTATTCATTTTATTTAATTACCGATCACTCATCAAGGGTTTCACATTAGCTGTTGGGGTGACTCCCCTAAAGGAGCACATTAGCTGTTGGGGTGACTCCCCTAAAGGAGCACATTAGCTGTTGGGGTGACTCCCCTAAAGGAGCACATTAGCTGTTGGGGTGACTCCCCTAAAGGAGCACATTAGCTGTTGGGGTGACTCCCCTAAAGGAGCAATCAGCTCGGAATGGCTGTTCTGATTAGCTACATGACGATAAGTCATTGCATGTCCGCACAGCGCAGCCAATCCCACACTTGGCACCAACTGCCTCAAGCGGCACCAACTGCCTCAAAGCGGCACCAACTGCCTCAAGCGGCACCAACTGCCGCATAGCGGCACCAACTGCCTCATATTAGCACCAGCTGCCTCAAAGCGGCACCAACTGCCTCAAGCGGCACCAACTGCCGCATAGCGGCATTAACTGCCACATAGCGGCCCCAACTGCCTCATAGCGACATCAACTGCCTCATAGCGGCACCAACTGCCTCATAGCAGCACCAACTGCCTCATAGCGGCACCAAATGCCTCATAGCGGCACCAACTGCCTCATAGCAGCACCAACTGCCTCATTGCGGCACCAACTGCCTCATGACGGCACCATATGCCTTATAGCGGCACCAACTGCCTCATAGCGGCACCAACTGCCTCATAGCGGCACCAACTGCCTCATAGCGGCACCAACTGCCTCATAGCGGCACCAACTGCCTCATAGCGACACCAACTGCCTCATAGCGGCACCAACTGCCTCATAGCAGCACCAACTGCCTCATAGCGGCACCAACTGCCTCATAGACGTTACATAGCCTGAACCAGCAATTGCTGGGGGTAAGAATACGCTTTGTAGTCTAGATACAGCAAAAGCAAGCGTGAGATCGAGCGTGCACCAGATACCCATACGGTATAGAAGCCGCAGCTCTCTGGAAAGATGGTATCACGAACGCATCTTTGGCAGTTGTGCCAGTATCATCTGTGTGTATTCTGTATCATCCGGCACTCGGCGCCCTTCCTATAGGTGGCTCCGATGTGCTTTTCTGATGGCGACTGCATCCCCAGGGGCAGTCACCATTTTTTTATCCCTGCAGCAGTTGGTTTCGGCTTTGTGATGTTCTCCCCACGCACCTACAGCCGTTAATTGATGCTGCAGATGTCTCATGATACACCTACTCATCGAAGGCCAAAGAATCACGAATGTATGATATCAAGGGCACTTCTTTACAGTAAATATACATAAAATGTGTCCAGGGGTACACATTTCCTGGTTCTTCTATGTGTTGTATGCACCACAATAACAGTTAATGCCTTCAGACTCTCACAGCATCTATAAGTACAAGTGCACGATAAACCTCCTTTAGTTCCAAGCAGCACTAAACAGGCTGCAAATTACCTCAAGTTGGTGCAAAAAATGTTCTGGAAGAACCACAAATATCCATCAATGGTTCTGCAAACGGAGGCCGTAGGAGGCACAAATGACCTCTGTGGTGCCAGGAAGATTTCGAATGATCATTAGGAAGTTTATTTTTATCCCAGAGGAAATTAGAAAAGTTTCCTTTCTCTTGGAGTAAACCGAGTCTGATTTCCCTTCTTCCTTCGCAAGCCAGCCTAGCACTATCCTCTTATAAAGCCAGGAAAGGCGACCTTTAACAAAAATACGTAGGGCCAAAACGGGGCCTAAACAAGCCTCTTCCAGATCTTTAAGTCGCGTTGGACCATTTTATTTCAGGACTCATCCAGAGGATTCTTCAGGGTGTTAGGCCTAGTCGGCAAAACCCTCTTAAGACAACAAATATCCCTTACAAATCGGCAAGGTGCCAGAAAGAAACCAGTGCCGGCTTACCTTGTTCTGTTCACTTATTGTTGCAGTGGAATCCGGTTCATGTCGACAACACGTTCGTTCATAAGTGCGTTGCCTTGCCCAATGCCAGAGTCGAGAAGAGTTTTTATTTTTATTTTCGTACTTGTCGTCTTTAACAGCCACGTTCGACCAATTCTGACCCTTAATGCGGTGTCTCATAAGGGCCAAAATGCTCCCTTATTTTGTGCAATTAGGCAAGCGAAAAAAGTCACGTCGCAAGTGTAGTGTGCGTTCTAACCTCTCTAGCAGAACAATGAATGAATTCATTTGGAGGAAGTGGAGCTGTTCTTTTCCTCCTAGGCCTAATGAAATGGAGGAGGCCTAGTAAAGGTGACAGCAATGTTGGTGACTTACGCACCTAGGAGGGGCCTCTACGCGAGGCTGATCATGGAAGTAAAGGTTGCAAGGATTCATAAATGGGATACGTTCGTAAGTATTTCTCACAATGCAGAACTGTTTATTATGTTCCAATTAATTTATGTGTTTGTTAAATCCAAAAAATATTTGATCATGTATTCCTGATAAGCACATTTAATACATACAGTCGCCATAATGATTAGCTCTTATGTATTTATCAACATCACGGGCTCACAGAGTTTATTATTAAAACTGTTACATCTACACTATCTTCTCTTGGTCTTCATCTTTCCGTCATTTTACCGACGATGGTGAAGAGTTTTCATAATTTTCGTCTCTAAGCCAGCAATATCAGTGGCCAGCAATATCAGTGGCCAGCAATATCAGTGGCCAGCAATATCAGTGGCCAGCAATATCAGTAGCCAGCAATATCAGTGGCCAGCAATATCAGTGGCCAGCAATATCAGTGGCCAGCAATATCAGTGGCCAGCAATATCAGTGGCCAGCAATATCAGTGGCCAGCAATATCAGTGGCCAGCAATATCAGTGGCCAGCAATATCAGTGGCCAGCAATATCAGTGGCCAGCAATATCAGTAAGAATAATTCCTATTCTGGCTATTACCATTATTCCCATTTCAGAATGTCGTCTCAGTATCATCCCTGTCCCTGTTTCCGTCTCATTCCAATTCCAGCCCAGGTTACCGACTCATTCCCATTCCTGTCCCAGTTACCGCCTCATTCCCGTGAGAACTGACAGGCCTCCTCCATTGGCTTCAGCTTGCGAGATTACCGGCCGCTGCGAGATTGAAGGACCTACTCCAGCAGTAGCGGAAGATGAAGGACTTACATGTGGATTAAGGACTTACTGAGGAAGGGGGGGAGCTGTGAGTTGTTTGCTAAGTTACTGAGGAAGGGGGGAGCTGTGAGTTGTTTGCTAAGTTACTAAGGAAGAGGGGAGCTGTGAGTTGTTTGCTAACTCACTGAGGAAGGGGGGAGTTGTGAGTTGTTTGCTAAGGTACTTAGGAAGGGGGGAGCTGTGAGTTGGTTTCTAACTAACTTAGGAAGGAAGAGCTGTGAGTTGTTTGCTAACCCACTGAGGAAGGGGGGAGCTGTGAGTTGTTTGCTAA